>JTDE01004036.1:16164-57064 GCA_014338405.1 Paragonimus skrjabini miyazakii
TAACCTAAGTTGACGTATTTCTGGTATCTAGTTGAGTGCAACTGCTTGTTGTTTGTGCCCATTAACCCACTGTTTGATCTCGGTGTTTATATTTCTTGGCACTGTGTCCATAATTACTCGAGAGAGTTGAAAGCTGAACCGTGCGTTGCGAACTGAACTTTAGTTATAGTGAAGTTTTCTGTTTAAATCCAGGTCTGCACAAGTATGATCATATGTTTGTTTCCATTTGGGTGTAACAATTTCTGCCATTCGCAGTATACGCTTACCCTTTTCACCATGTCTTTCAATTTCAGTTGTGTTCGCTGTTTGACCAACTCTTCTTTCACGCTTGCGTAAGCATCGTTCACAATGGCCAGAAACATGTTGAGCAGAACGAACACAGCGAAGAAGATGAATAGTACGAAAAACAGCGGACCCAGAATGAAGTGAGCTCTTTGGAGTGCCGCAAAGTCTATGTCACCAACCATCATACGAAATAGAGTGTAGCTGATCAAATGAACAAGAAATTTGGAAAATAAATGGGGTGTTTAACATACAAGTTTGTGATTAGATGCAAAATAGGAAGTGTGTTCCCGCGTCCATAAACACTATCTGTGTAGCGTCTTGCTGTCCGTTGAACTTACCACGGTTACTGTTTTCTTCGATCTCGTGTGGTCTGGTGTTTAGTCGTCACTTTACTGTGTGGCTCGGCTGGACGACATCCCGAGCTACACACGGATAATTGGCCAAGTGAATGAACTGTGTTGGGAGGTTCCATCGGTCTTAATTCTACTAAAGAGATTTTACTAGGACGATCACGTGAACTATAACCAGACAAATTTCTGTGCAACTTGTCGGGTGCATACTATAGAGACGGGAATTATAAAGTTGAAAACATGGTTCGAAGGTGCAACTGAAGCTAAATAAGATATATACAACTGTGCTGTTCACCACTCGTTAGTAATCAATGAAGGCTGGAGTGCTGCACCAACGAGCGTCTTCTTGAATGCAGAGTTAAACACCAAAATCTTCCAGTGGTTCTCATTAGCGGTCTTGCATAGTGGATCGGTCAACCCAGAAGAAGGACTCCGTGGATGTCGAATGCTAACGCAAGCACGCCCTTATGACCGGAGCGTCCAGGTAAGCACTGAGACCCTGTAACTAGTGCTCGACAGCGCCGTTACCGTTGAGGTCAAAGTTGCGCTTGTCAACAACCACCGTCTTGTCATATCTTCAAGCATCTGCGACGATATTTTTAAATTAAAACTCATTGGAAAGAAAACACTCGCAACTAAGGTAGATTACTGATTCTGACGCTGATAAATCTAACGTGACGGAGTGAACAGAACAAAACGCATCTGGTTGAATAGTAGCCAGCTAACTCTCAAACGTCTCAAAGAACTGCGCAATAAATGGGCAACTTTTGATCATCTGCTGTTTATATCAGTATCGTTCGTGCAGGCAATTGCTATCTGAGCAAGCTCCCTAAAGCGTCTCACTTGAGTTAGACAGAGGTAAGAACTGTTTGTTGACCTCACAGACCATCTTCAGCACATATCATCTCCAGCCCATTTTGCATAATGAGAACAAAGCAATGTAAACTAGACGGGTAAAGTTTATCTAAACAAATGTTCAATGTGTCCAGTTTCATCCTGCTTGTGTAAATCTATTCGCTTAATTCGGCCTCATGATCTTCCACGTAGTACTTCATGTTACTGAGGTGTATTCTCGTATGGAGATCGACTTCAGTTCGTCAAATGTCCTGGTCTTCTACAATGGATTTTATTTTTGAGATAGCCCACGTGAAAGACCATATAATGCAGCTGTCTTGATACTGCCCTCTATCAATCATGGATTGGTAGGGGAGGAGTGATCTTGGTGTCCAATGGATCATTCCTCCTTTACGGATCCATTGTTGTCAGACTGATCTCACACTATAATAATATATCTAACAATATATAATATGTACATAACAATATATAATAACCCAGCCGTTCTGATCACAAAAGTGTGCCTGCGTTAGTGTTCGATGCTGGTGACGTCGTTCTTTTTTACAAGCTGGTCCGCTGCGCAGGAGCCTTTTTGGGAATCACTGGCTCCGCTGGGGTGCAATAAGCTGACACGAATCGCCCGGCCTACTACTACAATATACATGGGCGTTTATAAGTGCCGGTTATAACCAAGATGGGGACTTGAACTCTTTCGTATGTATATCGATTTGCAATTTGGTCATATGCTACCTCGCCGACAGCGAGATGTATTTCGGCAGCCGAAATTTTAACTACCCCTCGTCGTGCGGATGTGCTTGTCTTGAAAATTACGTCACAATCGGTGAGTAATATGATGTCTGTCGAACGAAAGAAAGTGCGGTTTTAGCGTTGGAATGGAATCTCACTCGTGATGTAAGCAAGCAAAACATGGATGGTGGCACGACTTACGTTTGTCGCTACAGCAGCTTGTTCGCCTCGCCTACCTCGTGTGACCATAGCTTAACAAATGGCGCAGTCGTGTCTCATTGTTTCTGCTCATATTTGATTGCGGATGTAGTGAATTGGATACGGAGTTCAACTGTGACAAGTTCTGCTAGTCGGCAGGTTAAGTCTATTTGTTAACCATTCCGCGACGTTTTTGCCTCTGAACGGAAAACAAATAATGACGGATTTCTTTTTCCCTTCTTACGCTTCAGGTTTAATTGGCGTTCTGATTATACTTCCAGTGATATACCGTCTTGTGTAACCATCGTGAAAAACGTTCGAGTTCATCTAATTTATCCGTCTAACAAGTTTGATGAGCCCTGTTAGTCGACCAACTCAGGAGATGCCATTTTTATAGAAGTTTGTATACTGACCTGTCCGCGTATTCTTTCGGTATACACTGCATTGAATACTCCCACATGTTCGTCTGTGTAAATGAACGGCTGAATAAGTTATTTGACGCTGGACCTCCTAATCCAGTGTAAACTTGATGGAACTGTATCAGTGACTGCTTGTTGTGTGCGCATTTTGGTTCCTTTGCCGTTGTTGGTAGGTATCGGTGATAATGGTCGATAATGAACTCAGACACCACGTTCAAACTTTACTACCAATATATCTGCAAATGGATGTCAAAGTTGGGACGCCCTTGCGGTCAACTATCTGTCAACACAACGTATCGTTGAGTAGCAGTCGTACCTCGAATGTTCGTTGGCGTAAGAGCTGTTTTGATTTCTGTGCCGGCATCACAGTATCCAATCGTATTTTAGGCGCATAGTTGCTGATAAAATTGACTGTTTATAACAGCGGTACGTTGGTGAATGGGGATACTACACCTGATGAGAGGAATTTTTATGAATTAGTACTGATGGACCGTACATCAGTGGGACTCCGCGGACCCTTGTCAGATGTGTATACATCCAATACTGCTTGATACAGAGGTAAACGTTGTTCCCGGTCTGATCAAACTTATCTGAATACAATAGGGATATCAGAGACATTATAACAATTTGTTCCCATTAGGCGGACCTCCTGGCTCATGCACGCTTGTACCGCATCTTGTAGGTACGTGATGCCTTCAACCTCATCGTAATCCTATTCTTGCTGACATTTAATTGTCGCATGACCATAGATAAAAAAAAGAAAGCCCTAGCCAAAAAGAAAAGAAAGGGGAGACAGAACCTAACTACTAAAAACAACTACATCTATATTCAAACACAGCATCAAAGTTCCTACACATCACAAATAACCAAGCCGTAAATGAAAGTGTTCTCCTTTCGGATGTTACTGTCACGCATCGGTGTCTGTGCTTACTTCAGAGACCACTCGACCAAATAACAGCAAAGTTCGCGCCACTGAACGCGGTTAGCCGCCGTCTCACTTAAAGTCTCCAGCCACCGACTCTGAGTCCCGAGGGTCCCAGTCCGGGAGGTGTACCCGAACTACGGTAGGCAACACTGGTGAACAACTTCATTTGTGCACCGCGTACCTTAGGCCAGTCGACCGCGACATCAACAAAGTGTTCACTGTTGCAGACTAGCTGGTGCTTTTGATACATGTTCTAGCCATCTAAGTTTGTGTAAACTTAAGGAGCGAACCGAAGAATTCGTTTGGTAACCACTACTAAGTATCAGCTTTCTTACCCCTTCGTCGCTTACTTGTCAGTGCCACCCGATGTGAGCAATCAAACGTGGACAGAATTTGTCAAATAGCTGAAAGCGTCTGCTCCGAACGAAAAAAGTTTGCGGCTGTAAAGTAAACTTCACAGTAGCCTCATACGCGCGGTCTTTAAGACTTAGTAAAATGCCTCCCTTTCTCCGGAGGTGTCCCAGACCACTGAATACCTCTATAGCCTTAGAACGATTTCATTTCATCTCCTGCACTTCCGCCGCCATTGATGCAACTTCTCAAGTACACGAAGCGGTCAACGACCTCCGTAATTTTATCACCAGCATTAAATATACGTAATCGCAGCAACCTGGTACTTTGAGGCTGTAAAGCGCATTCGGATTTATGTAGCAAAATGCGAAATGGCGTCTAGCATTATTTGTGTTGCTTGAAAATTGTCAAACGACAACTTGTCTTCAGCGCAATCAAGATCAGTCAGTCTTCCACCAGGTAGGAGGTACATAAGGGGATCTTGTGAGTGCTACGGACAGTCTTCCACTGCTTCGTCTACGACAAAATGACGAAAGTGGGTAGCGTTGACGTGCGTCGCTCATAGTGCTGAAACTACCAGGCAGCTCACCATACACCCTAACATGAGTTTAGGTACGGGACAGTATGTTTACATACTCGTTCCACACACCTTTGCGTTTGAACAATTCTAAAAAGATTAATCGATCCACCGAATCGGACTCATCTTTATAGTTGAGAAAAGTGCCCACTGTTAGCCGGCGGTGTATATGACGCCGCCCTATACTTAGCGGAGTGAAGTCTTGAGTAATATGTCCCCGCCTGGGACGGAACTCTGTTTATTTTTCTCTCATGTTCGCCTCCTGATTCGAAAAACTGCAATGGATGCAGGGACCGTGATAGTGACTGAGGTCAAGTTAATCCCTCCATGGTTTTCACAAGAACCCTTGACTGCTTTTTAATATGGGACTTGTTATCGAGTGATGCCAGCGCAAAGAAATGTTCTCTGTTGCCCATGCAAGTCGAACTAACTGAGTCAGGGCCCCTAATAACGTTTCTCTAACTTCTTTGAGAAGTGCTAGCACGAGATTATCTGGGCCAGCATTTAAGAGGCGAAATGTGATTTCGGATTTCAGTTTTAGTGGTTGGTTTTAAATTTATCGCTCCGAGTATTGCAGTTCAAGTTGGTAGCAGTAACACAGTAGAAGCAGGATATCAGCTAGATTAGCCCTCAGACTGTTCCGCCAAGCGCTGTACTCTTCCAAGCTTACCATGGATAAGTGTACTGTGTGCCTCGCTCTTAGGTTAACTGACAAACGGACGCCGTGTGACAGAAGTGTGGATAAGCTTGAACAGTCTGCTAGTGTTCCCTGGAACAAACGATTTCCATTTCCTTAACTTTCTCCAGTAACCAAGTCCCGCGATCGGCGATCAGGCTACGCTTCAGTTTCCTACCGATATCTCTTCCACACTTGCGTGAACTGTCGCAAGGAATGTTCCATCTGACGTCTAAAAACCCTAGGACGTATCCTGAAGTGGTACTTTGTTTAACCCACGAACAGCCATGCAGCATGCTACAATACCCGCTACATGAACGATCCGTGAGATTTCGGTTCATCAGCTATTAGGATCTTCGGAGTAATAACCGCTAAGCCTGCTTTCTAGGCTGGTTTGACACTTATGCTTTGCTGATAGCATAGCCAGTTTCTCAACAGCCAGCTTTTGTTGCTGGTGAGGTCGTTGCCCAGTAAAAGAAAGAACAAAGCAGCAACCTGCCTTCGCATGACCTGGATCCAAGTATGTACTCTACTAAGAACGACAATCGTGAATGGTGCCTTGCCCCCTGTAACTAACAACCATATGGCTTATATGAGACCACATTTGATTTGGGAAGGGGGCGCCAGATATAACAATGATGCATACGACATCCAAAACTACTGCTGGCTAAACAATAGCTCGTGCTTGATGCACAGTTCTATCCGTGCGATGTGATGCTATCTCAGATTTGCCACCTAAAAGGAACTCGGTCTCAGCAAGGCCGCCAATTTGGGCATTCCTTTCTCCGGCCAAAATGACTATCTGAGTCGTGTATCCACCGAAATAAGGTGACAAAATCCTATAATCAATTGGGACATAAACAGCCAATGCCACCAAACGAAGACAAAGCCCATCGGTGAGTGCTCGTTTGAGAATAGGTAACATAACACGTTGACAGGTATATTTTGATTACGAGATGCTCACTTTATACCGACTGTAACGACGCTAACTGTTCGTGTATAGGTGCTGACTATTTAACAACATTCAGCCCATATATGACGCAGTACGTTACATAACAGTAAACAACTTGCAGTGTAAAGCTGGAAATTCAGACCACCACATCAATAATAAGACAGATATATGCCGGCCATCTTAAAAGAAACTATCGTGGTGATAGCAGATTCTGGGATGGCAAACTGTGGACGACCGCGTTATAGTCACGCGTTTGTCGGTCGCATTTCATGACTGCAGCAAATCAGGACTGTCCTGATTGCATGGATGCTGGTGATCAGTCAGCTGTCAAACGAGTATGCCATTTGCGACTCAACCACCACGAGAGTGCAATAAAATTGGTGCTTATCTGCTCCACATTTTTTAACCAATGTGTTTACGTTCGATATAAACAGCCTATACCTAGATCCTTAGCTTTCTGTTCCTGCCACATCGAAGTTAGCCGTGGGTTCAGGCTAGTTGGTTACTCACTGTTAGTTCACTGAGTTCGAATACAGCCCTCAGATTTCTCATTGCTCGTATGGTATAAAGCAAAACAACAAAGCCCGCTGTTTTTTCTCATGATGCTCTGGATTAACAGGTCTACGATTCGACTCTGTGTTCGTCGCATTATAATCGAAACCGGCGCTCAGTTGACATCTAAGCTTAGTGTTCTTTCAACCAGAAGTATTCGTTACGTGTTTTTTCTCTCTGTTGAAGAACGGAACTGGGTAAATTCTTGTTTTACTGGACGTTTATCTTTGTCGGTATGAAGAATATTTGTACAGCCGTCAATGCCAAACCGTTGAGCTGTTTCCTGTACCGTTTGTTTTCAAATTTAAGTGTTTAATTATAATATTTTTTGAACAAAAAAATATTCGGGCATCCAACTTACCAAGCTTGTGTGAACGAGCGAAATCCGTCGGTGCCCGCTCCAAATGCCAAATAGCCAAATTGTCCAAACGCAAAGAATATGATGCAGAACATTACCATAAACCCGATCAAATCGAATGCTGCCACGCTCAAGGTTTTCGTCAACTGACCCAAAGACTGATCAAAGTTGATATATTTGAATATCTGAAAATCAAAATAACCAAATTTAAGGTTTCCCCATGGCATGGGAGTACACTTTGCCAACACGTCTACTAACATACTACAAAATTAAGGAAGATTATGGACTAGACTCGAGTGGCGAGGATATGCACTACTGACGAGCTCTAAAGAGAGCGAAACTCGAGTCTAGTGCTTCTTTTTGAAAGGGCCGACTGGAAAGTCTATGGGAATGCGATATCTGCAATCAATTGCGGGTGATGTTCAGTATATATGAAATTTAAAATCCCCTACTACTCATCAGTAATCAAATACCGCTCAACAAGTCGATTTCTGTGATTTCAATTTAGAGGGAAGTCCCAGTCGAGGGGTTATCGATTGGAGTTAACAGACAGTAACTGTGTCTCCACTTCGAGACGATCGGGCAACCGGATCATTACTCACAAGCGAAAGTGGTTCAGCGTTCACATATGATAATTCGGTCGTGCCTAACGTGAGGTCAATGACGCAGTGGTAAACACGGTTGCCTCATGAAGGCATGGTCGGAGTTCTAATCCCGGTCATGGCTAGGATATGCACTATTGACGAGCTCTAATGAGAGTGAAACTCGAGTCTAGTGCTTCTTTTTGAAAGGGCCGACTGGAAAGTCTATGAGAATGTGACATCTGCGATCAACTGTGGGTGATGTTCAATATATATGCAAACCAAAATCCCCTACTACTCATCAGTAAAAGTTTCATTTGCCAACGCTATCCAACAAGGTCACTTGTTGTTGCTCTACCTTCCTAACTTTGGTGTGAATGGTATACAGTTATTATCAAGAGGCATAACTTCCGATGGTATCAGTCTTCTTCCAAATGACAAAAGCGGTGAGTTTTTTCTCTACGAGGATAAGATTGCTTTAATTCGCGGTGACACACAGCTAAAATCGCCTTAAACAAATCGATGGTATCAGTTTGTTCGTATGGAATGAACTTTACCGTTGAGAACTGCAATCCACCACATCACGGTTGAGAGAACCTGCGTCTACATCCACTCTTTTAAATAACGTTATAACATGTGAAGTAGTCGGTCTACATGGATGGTGGCCCGAATACAGTTTAAGACGTAAGTGGAGTGAAAAGCATTCGCGTTAGAAAGGTGTTTTTGAATCACAAACAGCAGAACATCAGCTTTTCTATGAAAGGGCAGGTTTACTGTGCATCCGTGTGTTCTCTACTACCATATGTCCGCAAAATTTAACCCATACCGACGGGGGATATTCACCTAACTTCCGTCTTTGACAGCCACTGTTTGCCCCCTATCAGTGTTTGAGAAACGATAGGATTAGATAATGGCTCATCAGAGGTAGTAATCTGCACACCTCCATGTTTACCGTTTTCTCATGCCAACCAGTTCGTCGCTTCGAGCATGGGTCTAGCACCCCACCTTACTACATCGCTCGTAGGATACTGTCTACAGAACCTGGAATCGGCTGGCAAAACGGCATCGCAACAAAACCTGGTAACTAGGTGTGGAACAACTGTCGTTATCGATGGTTTTAATTCACAAGCACGTTTTCAGTTACAGACCTAAGGCATCGCATTATATATTGTTGGAAACCATGTTACATATAACAATATTGTAACTGGTCACGGGTGAGTTCATTTTATGGTATGGATGACCTTGTTTGTTTTATTTCCTATTTATTCACTTCACGCCTGTCACTTCAGCCAATGTCTTGGATGCAGAACATTTAATCTAATCCATCTTCGGGAAATTCCGATTTTCACAGAACCCGATGAAATACTACTCTAAAGTTCCAAATAACGTGTCCATAAAGTTGTCATCGTGATTATCTGTGGTGATTGTTACTGAACCTATTTCTCATTACTGTTGTTTTATTACATTGCTTACCATAAGTTGTACAATTGCGCTCGAGGGATAAATTACTTGCTTTGCCTAGTTCGGTTGTTATTACTATTGCGTCGAAGCTAGTTCTGGGGTTGAGCTAAGTTAACTACTTCATTTCTGAATTCCTGGAACCATCACATTATCCCAAATTACTTTCGTGGAATCCGTATTCCAATGAACCTCTTTTTCTCTTTTCGGTAATTTCTGTCATATTGTTGGCACTTTTTGACACATTAATTGTACCTGTTTGAGTATCTTTCCCGAACCGTTTAACGTCCGTTTCACTGCAAATTCCGATCACTGATGAATACTACGTTATTTTATTCACCAAGTGAATACTGTACTTTGGATCAATTCAAGACGATGATGTACAGAACTAATACTGGAGAATGAAAACGAGGTCACTTGTTACATCGATACTGTAGGGGAATAAATCTTCGAAACACTATGAAAATTAAAGGAAACCTTCGGACAAGTGAAGCAACTACACTTCATTCAGGCTGATTGAAAAGAACAAGTGATGTTTAAGATCTATCAACAGTTGGATAACGGCTCAAGTTGAAAACAACTAACTTTGCTAGAAATATTGAAGAAGCGAATCAGGAAGTCGTTATGGATTGATTAAATCGCTGGTAGGCCAGAACGCAATTATATGTAACAGAATAGGTGGGGAAAGCGCTTTGTGTATCCGTCGTGTCTACTCCTTGTTGAAATTGAACAAATGCTGAGGTAGTTTAAGAAAGATACACCCAAAAACTATTTTTATGCAGAACGTGGCTTATCCTGGTTAACAACACCGAAATGGTATCCGCTTTCAAGACTGAGAGCCGTCACAGTGGAAAATATTGTTTGCGAAGTTTGCCAAAGGAGGTGAAAAATCAGCTGCTATTGCTGGACTATAGTGTGGAGAAAATTTGGAAATGATTAACCAATCAATCGGATATAAAGTAATAACTTTCCAGTACAAGTACTAACGTAGCTATCTTATATTTCAGGAGAGTAGATCGACGTTTCAGTATGACACTTATTTTTACAAACCCACGAATGTTTATGAAAGTGCTCTCCTTCTACTGGTGACCTTAAATGCAATACCAGTTTGCAAATAGGTAAATATTCCTCGAAATTAGAAATGACTATGTTTCTCGGAAACCTTCAATAAAAGTTACTATACATAACATTGTTTATAACTGTGAAAATATCGAAATATACTTCTTACTTTCCGTTTTCCGTACTAAGGTTGTGGGTAGATTTAAGCTGATTTGCCGTAATCCCTACTTTGCTTCATCTCGTGGAATGTTCCCGGTCTCCAAGACACCAGGGAGGCTGAATTAAACAGCAAGCATAATAGGTCTCTGTTTACACTCGATTGGCATACCCATTTCGACTTTTGCACAGTCACCGGACTTAGTACCAGACATATTATGTGTATAGTTGAACAGCCTACTTCTAGTCATCTTTCCTTTATTTTGACAGCAGGAAATTTCGAAGCAAAATTCCTCGAATAAATTCTAATAGAAAGAATGACTTTTTAAAAATCTCAGGTTTTTTTTGAAACCCGTTTACATGTACATGCTCTCTCAGACTGACCGCACATTTTCATTCCTTTACTTACTTTGATGACAACCAGAAACACACAGAGTGCAATTGCTCGAATAAAATGTCCATACCAATAGCTCAGACGATCAAAATGAGGATAGATGCTAATGTCTTCAAGCAATTTGTTCATAACACTAGTAGCTGTGACGGTTGTGTAGATCGTGAATCCAGCACAAGTTAAGGTCAAGATAACGACAACTATATCAAGAAGGTTCCAAATTCCGGCGAAATATCGAAAGCCTTGTTGTTTGATCTGTGAAAAATAATAGATAAGGAAAGTTATTATTATCATGCAATATTAATTTCAAAACATGCATACTGTTCGTAGGAACGCTTTGATTTTTTACCGGTACATTCATTAGAAACTCCAGAAGTTTAAGAGTAGATGGATGTGGCTTGTAGTAGGTAGGAGGTTGTTATCTTTTACACTTTCCCCAATCGTTTAAAATGATATATTTTTATAGTTTTGCTAACTGAATCTGTTTTAGTATCGCTGTCAGAAACTCATACATTATCCCTTTCGTTTCTTATCCACGTTAATGTTATCCGTTATATCCGAATGAACGCAAACAACATGACCAGACTTCAAAATTTTTGACTTTATTCATCTACACAGTTGCCATGATTAGTCACCCTATGGCAAAACTCTCTTAACTGTGTACTTTAAAAGGTAAGGCTTTTTATCACTCACGGTAACTACAGTCTACGTGATGCACGTAATTGGATTTAAGCCACTCAAGTAGACAAATCGGTTGCCATTGGATCATCCTAGTTTCTCTTTCTGACTGACAATGAAAGTTACAATGTGCACTATCGCACACGCACTTTAGTAATGGAGCACGTTTTGAAGACAATAGCATTTATACGACATTTCAGCTGTTCGGCGAACTAATCACACATGAGCGAGGTTTTTAGATGAGTCAGTTTCTTAAGGCATAGTCACTTTTTCTAATCTTTCTTCAGTCAGTATTCGGTGTTTCTTTATCAGCGGCGTAGATATTGGGAGCAAGGATTTCAATCACTTTTCCCATTGTATTATCTGTACAGATCCGTCGAACTCGGTTTTATCGAATCCGTATAGTACTTCGTTTGATCTGCACGGTACAGGGATAATGAGCGTGTACAGATCAACCAGTGCACGTTGGTTTTCTTCAGAGTGACAATGAAATTAAGCCCTCACTTTCTCCTTACGTTGCCTGAATAAAAAACCTGATAACAAAGTTGCTAAACGGACCCTATGTTCTTATCAACAGGATGAACCCCAATCAGAATCATCACGTATCTGATGTAGTTTATGTCCAACGCCAATTTTATTCAGTCATCAGGCAAACATGTTTGAAATCGGTTCGTCACAGGTTGTTGAACATATCCTCGTGTAACCACAACACATTGGAATCTCCTGCTAACTACGTTGAGTTCAACCAGTTGACAAATACGTCTTACTGTGATCTGAGCTCTCCGTAAAATGACCATGTCCATGACAATTCATTTCCGCTCGACTACCCTCTATCTGAATCGAAATTGGAAAATGAAACCGGGTTACATTCAAGTTATGCTTTAAGTAAAAGGGCTTACCTCTAATATTTCTTCGATTATGTAGTACAGCACAAAAATCAGACACATGATCTCGCACGCCATGACAAAATGGTCCTTTGCGGTCAAATAGCGAACCAGTTTGGCCGGTTGAAGGTCATTACTAACAAAAACGCCTCCAGTATATGGCATTTCGAAAATTATCCTTTTAAAAGAAAAAAAACTTGTTCCAGAGTTAGTTTTTCACAATTATCAACATAATATGCACGTGCCATAAATTGTAAATGTGTTTCCAGTGTTATCTACTAGTGTTTTCCAGGATAGTTTGGATTGTTTAGTTTGGGATTTATGTTTACATATCAATGTGTGTATAAACATTACTCGCAAAACGTTAATGTCTCTAATATTTTGCACTAAAGATAGATTACACATCACGAAAAAGTGGCAAGTTTGTTCACAGTGAATATAAATGACTACATTCGTTTACAACCGAGCAACTCGGCGTTTCAACTGGAAAAGACTTTAAACGGCTGACGATTTTACGGTCTGATAGATTCCAAAAACTGTTCAGTTGGTTTATGAACTGCAGGTGTAGGAATCACAGTAACATATGCTTGTCATTAAATTGCCTACACTCTCACTTTTATATAGTGCTGTATTGTCACTGTCAAATCGAATAATCCAAGTTGTTTTCGGTGGTCATTAGATGAAGTTATACGGTGCCTCTTTCATTGCAATCATGTTAACCATTAGCTCAGTTCTTTCGATAATTCACAATATGGTAAAAAGTCGTTTAATGAAACAATATTTCTATTGTCCAGTTCACATGTTCTCGCTCCGCTCGTCTGTTCGCATTTACGAGCTGGAATTTTAATCCACAACACGACGAATTTTTATATAAACTTTCTTTGCACTTCTGACCGATTCTGTCTGTTTGGTTGACGTTTTCTGTGATAGCTTTTCCCTTGTCATTTCTTACCTGTTGAGCCTATTTCACTCACTAACGTCTCGTTTGATCTCACATGTTTCTCATGATCCATCTGCTGTGGGCTTCAGCCATATCCAATGACCGCATTTGAAAATGTCGGAATCATCGTGTCTCAGACTTGATCACCCATCACACTTGCCCCATCTGTAAAGTGTTCGTATACCCTGCATTCTCCAGTTCCTTAACATACCCTGAAATTGTTCTTCAAAACGTGGACCCGGTTTATGTTGAATCTCCGCAGTACCTCAAAGTGAACCAGGATGATGTTCATGAAGGCGCGTGCAACTGTTTCTCTCGTTTGATCTACCTTGGAAGTAGTTTCCGTCCATCGTGTAGAATAATCTATCGTTAACACCATATAACGATTCCCCCTAGGGCTTGCTGGGGATGGACCAAATATGTCCATGCTTTATATATGTACAGCTTACCGTGTGATAACGGATTACGTCGGTGATATTGCTGTCCCTTTTTGATTCTGTTGGCAATTGTAGTCTGCCCGAATGAAATCAGTTACATCTTTTTTCATCAAGTATCAAACTACCCTTCGTCATAGTGAACTGAAAAGGCGCTCTGCTCATCCGAACACCGGCGGGTACAAGTCGAATTAAGCGTACCCTCCTGGAACAACTGGTAGTCGTCGTGGTCACAGCCCGTCGCACAACCCTACGTCAACGACGGGTTGACCATCCCTGCTGATGTAGCCGCTCACAAATGAGTAACAATTTCTTCAATTCCGAAGATGAACGTTTGTTTTTGGGCTCTATCTTTAAATGCTCAGATATTTTGCTTGGCTGTGAATCTTCTTGTTGATCGGTCGTTATTCATTCGTTGACAATCACTATCCCGTTCATAAGTACGGCTGCATTCGGTAACCCATTTTCTTTTGTTGTTTGCAACAATGAGTCGAGTATATCGTTGTTTCTGTTACCGGCATGTTCAATGATAGAATAAAATTCTGTTATCGTAGTCAGGCAGCTTACTGGTCTCAACGCGAATGGTTGTCACCATTACGCGGGTCCTCTATTTTATTAGCGCCCGGATTGTGGCTAAGCTTTTCTTCTCTGTGGTGGAACGTTTTTCTCTGCTTCCATCAGTAGCCGACTGACGTACTGAATTGTCTCTGATGGTTGTAAATGGACTGCCTCGATTACAATTTCATTTGTGTTGATTGACCTGGTGAATGGTCCATTCAATTTGGGAATCGTAAGTCATTGTGGGCTGGTGGCAAGTTGTCTGAGTTGACTAAACGCTATTTTCAAGCCTCCTTTCGAACAAATTTCTTCCTTCTCAGAAGTTAGAAGAATGGATATGTCTGGGAGAACCCCAGGATAAACTCTGAATAGTAACCAACCACTCCATGAAAGGACCTCAGCCGACTGGAAAGCCTATGATAGTTGTCAGCTTCTCTGACAATGGTCGTATCTTTCCGTTACCAACTGTGTGGTGCAAACGGACGGGTGTACCTCGGCCAAAAAGCACGCTTCTGTGAAGCCTACTACAATATTCAAATAGTCCAGTGTCGTGAATAAGGTGACTGCTCAATAGTGTCCGGTGTATGGCCTAGCTCTTGTGTTAGTTTCCACCAGTCTGTACTTGACTGTGGACTCACTACGACTAATCCGGAATTGACACAAGTGTGTTGAGAACATTGTCGGCTTGTTTACTGCTCTCCCTCCTCATCACGCTTCAAAACTCGCACCGGGTTCACCCGTAATACCATCTTGCTAATTTAGCTAGCATACTTTCTGTTTTTAACTATTCGACGTTCGGGGATTGTTTATATCGCTCTACTCCATAATACATACCTTGACCCTAAATAGCTTTATAGTTTATGGACTAGTTCACACATCCTAACAAAAGTTTTGCTATATAATCAACACCTGATGCAATTATCGATTATACAGATATTTTTATCATGAAGTATAGATTGGCTCTACATATCTACCGATTTGTTGCGAAGGTCTTGCTCACTTCTGAGTTTAGTGTATAATACTTTTACAATTGCTACCGAACGGTCTAATTGATATAACTGGGGCATTCAGTGCGCCCACCCATAGATCATGAGCACCTGTCAGGGAGTATTTAAATGACTGACTGTGCCTGGCACGGACAAGCCTGACAGCAGACCTCAATGATTATCATGGCAGCACAAAATGTCTTGACAACTGGTACACCTGAGAAATAACTAATCCATCAGAAGACCGATATATATATATATATATATATATATATGTATATATATATATATATCAGCTAGGAAAATAGGTCAAATCTTGTTTAGACAGTGTAAATTGTTGAGAAAAACACTACAGTTTCGTATGTAGACGATTTCAGAATTGTATGCTCTCAGTTTCCTTGAGTGCGTCCTCACGCTATGACTGGATGTTTCAGGAAACATTAGTGTAGCGAACAAGCTCGTTTTCGGTTACTCATAATCATGCTAATTACATAACATTTATATAAAACAGAGTTGTCAGGGCGAAACGAACAGAAACAGTTGACCTGTTCAATTGAGATCAGACACGTCACAGGCATACACGGAGACAACGCTTTGATAAGATCACGTCACAATTATGACGCAACTGGAACCATGGCGCTTTGATCGGTCGTGGTGTGGGTGGTTGGCCATGGTATCTTCAACGTCGGAACAAAGCACTTTTGTGCGCATAAATGTGGACTTTTTAATCGAATTCCAATTGCTTCAGCTGTGACCAAAATTTGGCATCTGAAAGCTTTTGAGTGACCGGCGTTGACTCAGTCGATCTGATGAAAAGAGAAGTCCAGGTTGACAGTATGATGTGTATCAATGAGGTGTGAAACAACTGCGCTTGTAATTGTCTTGGTGACTCCGCTACTGATCCAGGCTGGATGATGCTCACGAATACGTTCAGATAAGCGCCTGGTCGTGTGACCTACGTAACTATTTTCCCAGGAACAAATAAATGAATATACACAAAAGATGTTTATTGAAAGCATTATGGGATTTGGTTGGAGTAACTTGAACACCACACATACTTGAGTGCAGTCTTTGCATGCATATGGACTTTTAAATTAACAGTTTTCATAAAGAAGTGTTGTGCGCCTTCCTATCGTATTTCGTCAAAGCTTCCTTTCCGTTCGTAAACGGATCATCCTGTCTTCTCCTAGCACTGTTTCATGACGGACTGGTTGAACAATATTCAACCATTTATACAACCAGAGCAGAGTTCAGGTTTGGTAGAACACAGTGGCCGGTTGCCCAAGTGGGCGCAGTCGTTCATCGTGAAACAGGGTCAAGGGTGAATCATTTGTTTCGCATAAGAAGTTGACTGATACTCTGACGAACTATGGTTAGAAATGAAATAACGTCGAATTTTGCTCTTGTTAAAGCTGCCAACCTTGATTTTCGGTCAATGTTCGTATGAGGATACAGTGTTTACCACTTCATCAATGACTTCGTCTTAAAAGTAATTGACTTACCACATTCCAGTCCCATTTGTTTGAAGTGAATGCTCACGTTATCAGATCGTCTTCAGAAGAGGCAATGTGAGTGTTATGTTAACTGCAATCGGTCATCCCACATGGAGACAGTTAGATTTGTTTACAGTTATCAACTAGCTGACTATTCATCAGTCATCCAAAGTGTTTAACAGAAGCTCCCATGAACTGGTTATACCGGCTTCAGTGCAAGAGTTTTCTTGCGGAGTTATTGACTGAAGCTAACAGGACGACTGTTTTGTTTTCCCTGGAGGCAATCGGATAACGTGAACATTTTTTTCGGATGGTTTATATTCGTACATTTTTACACTTGACCTACATTCTGAAACCTCTTCAATTTGTGACTGTTTAGAATAAATTCAGAGGTGATAATTCAGGATAAAAGTTTACTCGTTCTGCTATGTGCCGAACATGACATTTAGACTGCGAAACTTTCATCACCGTGGGGGCTTACGCTTACGTGTTTACCCGCTGAGTTTGGTTACCTCATTTTGATATAACTATCAGGCTCCGCGAACAATTGGACATTAACTGGTAAAGAGATTGATTTTGACAAACTCACAGAGATGAACTAAATCAATTATTCGCGGAAAGCCACAGCTAATAAGTATCAGCCACTGGATAAATCTGATTTGTCAACGAAGCGACTGCTCAAAATGGCGCTTAGGGATAGCATCGGATTTGTTATAAACAGCATCCGGATAAAACAGGTTGTTTAAGTGTCTTGCGTTAAAACAAACGAGTGACAAGCAAAGCCTAATCAACCAATAGAAAAGACTAGTTTTTGGAACCAACTAAACGTCTTCATTTTGCCACTACTACTTCCTGTCTGTATACCTACACATGTATATACACACGTAAACTTCACAAGGGTGGGATTGCTTGGTGTCACAAGTACTGTCTTTTTGCCTTTACTCCGGGATGCGGCACGCATTCAACGCTAATCTGTAAGCCCAACGGACAAGTGAACACTTAACATGCCACCGGAGCACCAACTGATTCGTCGTGGGCTGAAACCAAGTTGTCAATGACTGAAAGTAGGTTTTTATAGTTTAATGGCTCTTTGACATGATGCCACTTAAATGGTATATAACTAGATTCAAATTCTTACTTTACAATCACAAACATGTTAATGTTGGCATTGTAGATGGTAAAATCCAGGAATAAAACGCGTGATGCCTCATCCAGCCAGCGGCCCTGGATCAATTCTTCAACAATCGCCAGCGAGTGGTTACGTGACCGGCTCAGGTCTTGCACGAACCCAGATCCTTCGTATAAGCCTATCTGCGCGTCCACAAAGGTAGAGCCAACTTCAGCAGCTGTCTGATGTTTCCAACTAAAAGAAGTGAAGCGAAAAATTCTGTTGTATTGCGGAAACATTTTGTGTTTTAAATACCAGTGGAATATTCAGTTATTAGACACAAATCTCTGTGGCAGAAATTCTATTGTTTTAACTTCTCTTAAAGCATTACATCTCAGTATTCTGAGTGACATTTTGAAGATATATGTGTTACGTGTCTGTCAGTGAACCTGAAGGAATTCAGGCCTCGGCAAACTGTGGTCTAGGTAAATACCAAGGGAAATAATCTCAAAGTAATGAATATGGTGGTTGATTGATCTCGTATACTCAAACACTTCTGTTTATGATCCATATTGCTAACAGGTTTGAAAGGCGGATGAACGTACGTTTTCAGACACTGGACTCTCCGGTCTGAAGAAAAGTGTTCAATGACATCCCTTGTTCGCTTTTCACTCCTACTGCATCTGGACCGTTGCTCATAATGAGTTGACGGATGTAACGTGTGATTATGAATCAATCTTGCGTAAATCAAAGGTTATCACCAATGATAAGACTTTCTAGATTAGTGTTGCAGTCTGGCAACTGCCTCCGGATCGCATAAGTGAATTGGAAGCTCACCTGAGCTTGCGAATCACAAACCAAATGGCACTGGTGGGTGTGTATGATCCAGACCTCTGAAGCGTGAGCATAAATACCGAATATTTGACTGATGAGCTTGATAAATACTTGGTTGAAGAGAAACATTTAGATTTTGAAGAACCAGAATTTCACTGAGCAATTTTTTCGTACAACCAAAAAGCATAACGCTAAAGGCTAGGACTTCCAAAATCAGACACAATAATATGTTTACGGTTAGTGGATTAATAATTCACAGCTATGAACAGTGTCAAACAAATCTAGTTGAGAGGTGCACTGCCACTTTGTTGGATAGCTTCACGATGTCACGACTTTTAGAAACTGCAGATTAAGAAAGTATTCTATCGCTGCTCGAGGTGACTACTAAAGTAGGTTTATCAGCTGCTGTTCATTTCACTGGATCCATTGTGTATGTCGATCATAACCTGAACTGTGAATGCATTCAGTATCAAGTATCACTGGACGCTTGAACCCGCACTTCAAGAAATCCATCAACCAAGCCGGAGTCTTACACCCACTTGAGGCCGTTCAAACCCTTTTTTAGCCGCAGTAATGACTTCGTAATTACTCATGGAATTATACTGAAGAAAGCGCCAGACGAGTATTGAAGAACAGTTAGAGTTTCTGAACCTATAACGGCTATATTGTATTAATCGTAGATACGCATCAAGCATATCGTGAACCAGACTATCAGTTTTCACATCACATTATAGACAAGGAAGCAATATAAGTCTAATAGTTCCGATTGTGAATATGATTGATATAGTTCAGTCTGCATTATGCTTCAATCACACAAACAGGTCTCGTTTATGCCCTTCATCTTGAAGCGAGAGAGTTGTCATGGTTTGCAGCTAAGAAGATGCGTCTGTGTGTTTCAGAATCTGACCGTTAGAAACAGCAATGAGGACCTGACTAACCACCAACGACTGGTGTGCATACACTTCCCATCCTCGTCCTGACACATATAGCCAATAATGACGTTGCTCACAGCAGTTTTTTGCAGACAGCCATCTTGGTCACACTGTTTTTTTATCTTAAAGTATATAGTGTCTGACGTTCGTCAGATACCTCATCACTGTAGTCAGTCTTGACTTTTCAACGTGGAGTCAATCAGTTAGCTATTCAGTGAAACACACCCGATGAACCCGGCTATTGGCCTATATCATGCTAGCGAAGTGTTATGACATGGAAAAGTTTCAGACAGGCAGATCAACAAATTGAATTGCTGAGATATTAGGAATTTTCGTACTATTGTACTTCAGCAGACGTTAACCATAGAAGATATAGTATTCGGAGGAATGTGAGCGCTGAAACAAATGACTATCACTTAAGGTACTCAGGTTAAATAAAGATGAAGCCAGCCGTCTACGTCTCTTATTCCGGAAGGTATAAAAGTTTGTATGTTATTCTTTGACTCGCGAGCTTACATGAACAAGGCTATCGATATATTCGGATATCTCCGGAAAAGTCGTAAAGCTATGGTACCGTTCACGCTGTTATGTGATGATGAGGCCTCTAGATTACATCAATGAAACGCGCAGTAACTGAGACATCATCTGCTTTGCTGAAGGTCTATCTTGGATATCCGGTGGTTGCCTATTGTCTCAAATACTAAGGGAGTTCATTGGGTAGGCGCGGAGGGAAGTTAACTTATCATGATGCCCACTGAACTCCGTTGGTTAAGGCACGTACATCAGACGTCTGGGAGCGGACTCCCAAGTAGTCGTTGGCGAGCAGCCGTAAGCAGGTAGGCGAAGTAAGTGAACAGAAGCTGTGATATCGAGATGTTGTTCAGGTAGATCTTTCATTCTGTAACATTCATTTCAGGCGTAGCCCTGAAACCAGCCTTCCAGTTAGACTTGTTATCTGAAAGTTCAGTGGACCCCACAACGTACGAAGGAACAGTAGGTGCTTCAGGTCGTTGTGACGGGTGCAACCATGAATGGTTTACCCGTCAGCTTTTGATGAAGAGATAGCGACTAATTGTACGTAAGGAAACTGACTAGAATTTATATTATTCTTTCTTATTAACCAACACCCTTTGGTTGTTATTTGAAGCGCGCGCCGAGTTTTCACAAATCTGTGCCGTGGTAACTGGTTGCTTTATTTTCCTCCGTCATGTTAGTGCGTTGCGTAATGAATGCTTTTTGGGTTTCTTAGTCGAAAGTTAGTTTAGTTAATATTTATCATCACAGTTACTTGCACACATACTGAAACACTTCTTGTTTCACATCCTCAATATATGCTTGGATTCCAGATTTAGAACTTACTGTTGGAGAGACTTTACTGTTTGTTCCCGAGAGGTAAGGGTCTCATAATCACACTAACCTGCAATCCGGATAATCACCATTGGTTGGCTGGACTACGAAGAACCTCCACTCATCTGCTTCACATTCTCATTTCTTCCGGTTTCGACGAATTCATTGTGGGTATGAGTGGAACTACAGGTGATTCAGAGCAAGCCACTTATGATTAGAGTCGGTCACTGAGACAGGCTTACCGAGAAACGGATGAGGTCAAGTATAATTCTACATTGTAGTGGGCAATAGAAAAGGAATTATGTTTGACATAACATTTTCCATTAACCACTTTAACATTGGTCCAACCGGAGAATTTTGTGAACCTTCGAGTACACTAGGAAAGCAAACTATCTACTGTTACGATGGTATAGTTGAACGTAAAACACGGTTGTCTAGAATATAATAGTTTGCCATACATAAAGCAGCTTAAAACGTTAGTTGACTAACAGTTGGGTTTATCATCGCTGACCGCCTTCGGCGTTGGCCATGGCGTTCAGTGTTTAGACTTATTGTGAGCTCCTCCTTTAAATGCATCTGTGGCAACTCAGCTTGATGACTAATGCTTTGTTGTGTTTTGTGGAATATTCAAAGCTTTGGCTGTCTAACGTCTTGAGCTCATTGTTGGAAGTTATTTCTGGTTTACATTTGACATGACGTGAATTTGCTACAGCCCACTGAACCCTTTTTGAACTGCATTGGTTTGTATTTTCAAATTGATTGTCACTCACATTTGGTTGCAGCTCCCGTATCCAGCTGAATTTTCACGGTAACTTCTTTTGAAAAGAAGCGTTAGTCCTTAGTACGGTTCTTATTAAGGTTCATCGACAGTTTGCATCGTTACAACAAACCAAAGTGACTGTGTTATCAGATACGGTAGTTTAGTCGCGTTCAGTATGAGATCAATTCCGCAGCGATCGACATGTTTACCTCCTGAAAGTGTAGCTGAAGTTCAAATTCCTGCTGTGTTAATGATATGCACTAATGACGAGCTCTATCGGGAAAGAAACCCGAGGTTGGTTTTTACCGAAAGGGGCTGGCTGAATGTGGAAGCTACGATCAGATGTGGATGATGTTCAATTCGAAATTAACCACACTGTAACTACTCATTTTCAATTTTTGGTTCGTCTTGCCTTATCAGTATAATTTATTTCAATCGGTTCTCATGTAGTATTGTATTGAAAAAAATGCACAATGTTATGAAATTCCACAATTTCCTCATTATTGTATTGTTGCCGTGGTTGAGCATGACCGACCTTGAGATACCAGATGTGCACACACTCTGGACCCTGAATCAACCGTGTAACGAATCGTTCTACTGTGACTCAAAGGAGTTAATATCAAACAATAGCTGTTTAGATGTATATATCTGAGGACAAAATAGTGTGGTCGAAGTAACTGCCTGTAAGGAAAAAGATTAGTGATATCGATTGCCTCTGGTTGAGATATGCGGATTTCTGTAAGAAATGTGTACGTGCACTCACGCATTCATTGTGTACACAGGCGTCACACCACCTTTGGGTGTAAAAGATTTCGTGCTTTCCGTGCTGGGCGAATAGGCCGGGTAGCATTTACTGACAATACCAGTCATTTGCTCGGGCACGTTACAGCCTGATGGATCGACTCTTATTTGACGCAGCCTGGGTACTCCGAGCAGTTTGTTGTCCAAGCCGATCAGCTCCCTTTCATTGAATGAGACATTACGTTGATTGTACCAGGTATCCCAATACAATGCGTCAAATACCTGCAATTTAATATACTGGAAACGGAAAGAACAAGCAACAGCTGAAGATGACGGTGAATTGGTTTAAAACAATAAGCCCCATGTTAACTAGTCAAAATAGGTAATCGGGCGACAACTTCTGACGAATTGGCATTGAGTAATTCGTCTTCATCAGTCTTAAATGCGAGACTAATGGACAAACAAAACTGAAAATGACAAACTGAAATGGACTATTGACAGTTTCCTCTGAATTTCAGTTGGTGTTCACAGACAAGACATCACAAAAGAACGATAGAAAAAAGCTTTCCAAGCACACAAAGTCAGTTGTGGATGGCCAATCAACCTATTTTATACTAATTCTAAAACTGCTCGTTGTGAGCTTTCAGGGAACGGGAAATAATTAACAACCGAATAACTTCTGCCTAACATACGGTCGATTACTTTGTGGTAATCCGGTACGGCATAGTTGCATTGCATCCCTAAAAATACTTTAGGCTACTTAATTATGATCTAAAACCAGTTTATTTTATTTTGATACTACGAATGTTTGCGTAACTGAGTAAAACCAGAAACCAACATTTTCCTCCGATCTCCTAGGCCATCCACTACATTGTCAGCGAGTTTATTGTCACACTAACAAACTTGTCTAAATTGCCCATCCAACCGTCAGCTTTCTGAAGGTCTACTAGAGAATGCGATGAGATCCACTGGAGGAAATAGTTGCTTTGTTAAATGAACTAAAAAGAAGCCATGCAGAAGGAATCAATGAGAGCCTGTCATTAGCCGTCAGTTGACTTGATCTGCAATTCCGAAACTGATTGCAAATGAAACACCGTTTATGTGTCATAGTTTTTTTGACACAGCTTGATGAGCAGTAGACAAAGATGGCCTTGAGTTATTGACTTCACTGAGTCTGAGGTAAATCAGAGAAGTAACTTGTAGCTGAATTATCAACTACAATCGTGTAGATTCGCCGTTACCATAGTAGGACGTACGGTCGGCCTTCATCGGGTGCACACAGTTGATGAGTTGAAGCATCAACGAAGCCAACGATGTGCTCCTAGTGAATTGTGGCCACTGGAAGTAATATCGATTACAGC
Source organism: Paragonimus skrjabini miyazakii (assembly GCA_014338405.1). Classification (NCBI taxonomy): domain Eukaryota; kingdom Metazoa; phylum Platyhelminthes; class Trematoda; order Plagiorchiida; family Troglotrematidae; genus Paragonimus; species Paragonimus skrjabini miyazakii. The sequence continues at coordinate 40,090 of JTDE01004036.1, forward strand.
TGATGCAGGGAATAACATCAGGGTGGCAACCAACAGTAACTCTTTCTGCAAACCAGTTTTTATATGAAGATAGTCAAGGCCTATTCGATGCCGGAAATGAAAATCCTGTTTTAGAAATCGAATGAGTATGCCAACAGTGATACAAATATTCATCATCATGAAAATATGCAAACTGTTAGCAATGAAGTTGTGAGGAGTGTAGCTACAAAATGCTTTGTGAATGTCCTCAAAATCTTCCTAAAAATTATTGATAACAAAGAAGTCATTCTAAGAAAACTATTGTTAATCTGAAGTTTTACACGATACTGAACTATTTCTCGTGGAACACGGAAAGCTTTACCGCTTACGTTAAAATAGATGAAACAATGAAGGACATATGCTTTAAATTCCTTTGGTTCTAAATTTTTTCTCTTCGAAGAAGACATTTAGTTAATCTGATTCAATAAACTTTACTGCTTGGTAATTATCATATTTTCGAGACTAATGATGTTTAGTATGGTGGACTGTATGGTATTTATTTTTTTCCTTAACATGCTGGGCAAAGTGAGCTGACTTGGTCAAGATAAAAGTGAGAAACGTTGTCCGAATTGCACTTAACCTTCGTGAACGCTTTCACGATCGGCATTTTTGAAGGGTTTAGCTCGTTACATTTTCCAGAGTATGGTTAGTCGAAATTACTGGTAATAGAAAGTTATTGTAGCGATGTCCATCCAGCTCCCAGCTTTTCCAAAGTATGCACTTGCTACCCTGTGGGCCAATGTATAACTTTTTATGCAGCGGAAGTTCGTGCACTTCAGTGTACATGGTCACCAAGCGGACATCAAACGTTCGGCGAGGTCAAGTTGAACCACATGCGACAAAGGGTTCCTTTCTTCTTGGTCATATTCGGAAGTAACCGACTAACTTGCACGGGTGAATTCAGACAATCAAATTACACAGGATGTTGGGGTTATCTAAACTTACTTCATACATTTGGCCTTCGGTGGATTACGTTAAATTGCCAATAACAATTTAACACAAAACATTATCACTCCGGTAAGGTCTCGTGATGAACTAGTCCGTGTATTCGCTTCCTTCGCTGGTACAGTCTAAAATTCACTCTCAACACCTTGTTAGGAACTGAGATTACAGTCGCTGAATTGCCATATATACTCCGACAAAAACTGTAAATTTTGTGAATAAATTTCTTGATACCAGCGTAAACTAGTACTTTTGTGGTAGATTTTGTTGATCAGACTAGTGGATAGAAATGCGTCTCAAAGCTGGGTATACTGTCAGGTAACCAATTACCAAAAGATTGATACGACGCTTCATGATAATATCTGTTAGCTGTCGTGGTTCACTTGCCCATCTACGTTCTCCCGTCCGGTGTGTTCCTACTTCTGCTCGCCAAGTAAATATAGTAAGCTTGAGAGCAAAACCTGTTATGATTTTGGGAACTCCTGCTCCATCTATTCGATTGCACACGGTTGTCCCCTGAAGTCTGGTCTCATTTTACAAGTGATGTATGCAGGTACCTTAATTGTCGCAGTGAGTGTTGCAAACTATCTATTGAATGACAATTGGTATTGACAATGATTCACCCAACAGGAATGTTTGTGCGCTAAATGAAACCGATGCACATGTACCACTCCTTATCAGAAGCATCGTGATCAACAAAACTTGAAAGGGAAATAATTGTATGGATTTGTACAATGTTTGTTTACTAGTCTGATTTATTTAATGAAGTGTCATAGTTTCAGCACAAATGCTTACAAACTTCCCTAATCTCAAACGTTCAGTGATCATTCAAAAACATCTATAACTCAGACAAGCAAACAGTTTATTACCGTTCGCAATGAGTCTCTTCAAAGGAACAACAGTGTTGTTAATTACTTCGAGTTGTCTGAGTATGATTCCTTAAACTTACCATGAATCTCAAACAAAACATAAAAATTGAGTATTGTATACTGTCATACACAGTGATCTACGAATACTGATAATCACACTTATTAAAAATTTTTTGTAGTTCATTACACAATAGGGTCATCTTGTCAGTGCCAAATCGTCATTACCTCCCAAACGTCCTTCATGTCTTTGATATTATTGTACAGGTCAATTCCGGTTCCATTTGTATCGGTGTATGTGCCCACGACCAATTCAAACACACTCGTGTAGTAAAAGTAGGTTGCGTTGTTGACCATCAAGAGAGTGACTTGGAAGAATTGAAGTGAGAATGCACAATTTGTCTCAGTGAATAGTTGAAATACTGTGTTTGTTTACTGAAATATTTTTAAATAGTTCGAACTGGTAGGCAGCAGAGGATTTGGATCTAAGTTGAACACTCATAACTGATCGCAGCTGTAACGGTATTCCAAACACATAGTTCGGGATAGTGTGAAACATCTCCAGTAGGCGTTTCAATGTCACTTCTAAATATGGTTTCGGTGTGCTTTGATTCCCCTCCCCCCGCTGAGTGTACTGTTTTGCTGCAGGCAGTATTGTTCTCGCCACAAACATGATAATGTAATCCCATGAAAAACATTTAGCCACAACTGTCTACGGGTACTACACATACTTCCTAATTAATCTGGCTTATCGCTAAACGATAACCCTGTGGCCAAATGACTACAACCTTTCTACCGTAAGTTTTTCCGATAACACTTTTGTACACACCGAAATGTATAAACAAATATAGAAATGGCTTAAGCTTGTTCTGTGTCATTTTAATTGCCTAACCTAGCCAGTTTATAGGGCGGCAGTTTGGTAGAGATGGGAGATAGAAATATTAGATCGGAGTCTTGGTACAACGGGGGGACTGACAATAATCGAAGTGCGACCACTTTAATGAAGAATAAAATATATACACATTCTCGGTCATCTCCCTTGTCACATCATGCTTCCACTGGCGTCTGTCAGGCCAATTTGGTAACAAGGTTTGAAACATGATCCTTCGCAAGATTTTGTAACTTCAATGCGACATTTGCGCAATACTTGTCCATTCTAGTCCAAATTAGACGTTTATGAATATACGAAACAACATCATGTATAACTCTTTAGATATTGTAAACTGACAACTAGTTAGAGACAGTGAACGTTTTATCAGAACATAATGAGAGGTACAGGCGTACATATAGAAAATCAGATGTTACAATGTCTTGATTTATCTCACTACGGCTCACTGTAATAAATGAGTGAACGAATAACTACAATGACAAACCTGCTACTGTAAATCGAATACTTCTCATAGAAGTGATCCAGTCAATAACCAAATACCACCATATGATATGGTGTTTAGCCAGATGACAACGTGAAAATTCCCATTGAAAAGCAGTAGTTATAATCATTGTAGACTTCTACAAATTTTTACAATTGAACAGTCTTATGGTAATTCTACGGTTTATTGACCGGCGTTCAAACACTGGGATCTCAACAGTATAATGATCAGAACAACAAACGACTTACCCAGGAGAATAAGTACTACAAAAACCGAATAGATGACCAGCTCACGGAGTGAGGTTTTGGCAAAGATTCTTCGATCGGATATGTTCTCCGTCTCTTTTGTTGCCCACAGTGCTGAAAGGTTACCAGTGTAGTCCGGAACGCATATAGTGAGCAAAAATTAATGTAAACGGCATCATATTGGAGGACAAGTTTTGTTGAAATGTAATACTTCCACATAACGTACTTTATCTACGTTAGACCATTTTAAGGAATTTCAACTTCTGTTGTGCAACTCGGCCGGGTTTGTTCTTTAATGTTGTCATTTCGTTCGTTTTCAACAGTAACAAATGTGGAACATGCAAAATAGATACCTAAGACAAAGAGACTAAACACGTATACAATCACCCAATTATCATTACATCAGCACCACTGTGGATGCTTCATGCAGTCCATCACAAAACTATATATGGTGGTCGTTATCTACAGTTTTTTCGTGTTTCAGCCGTTTTACACAAACGTTGTTTGGTCAGAATCCAGTTCTACATAGCTAAGCCTATTTACAACTCCGACAGAACGCAGACAATGCAAGAAATACTGAAAAAATTCTAGCAGCAAATGGTTGCCCCGGGAGATTTAAAAGGGTATCACAATATGGCAAACATGATCACTGAACCCATTTAGACATCCTACAAAATGTATACATCCTGTTCGCGGTTGAAAGAGGCAGTATCAAGAGCAGTCTTGTGCACAAATTGAAGTATGCTCTAGTTTGAACTTATGGAGCTGCTCAGTTCAGTTTACTTCACACCAAGGGAGGACCAGTTCTATCTGATGATCAGTATAGTTAGCCTAACTCTGCTACCTCTTACGCTGTGTATCACTTTACGGAACGGATCAGCAACTACTACAATGAGTGGTCCAACACATTCCAATATGAGTTGACAAACTGATGAGTTAGCAATTTGCTTACCCAATTGCCCAAAGTCTTACGTCGTCGATCGCTAAACACCTCACATGATGAGAGGACACCTAGCTAGTGTGGTTAATACATTTAGGACGCCGTTCAGCAATCGTAAACCAAAGTTACTGAGGTTTCGCACAGCAGGCCATATCCGAACCTATCGGCCAGGATATTGCGCGGAAGCGTAACTGCGGCAGCTTATTAAACTGCTGTGGTCCTGATTACATAATAGAATGATCGTATACGTTTTTATTCCTCGTTTGTCATAAACATTAGCTATGCTCGTCCTACCTCTGCGACTATGGAGAATGAATGAAACTCTGTGATAGGGTGGTTAAAGGAAACACAATTTTTCGGTTTAATCGTCGTGTCCGGTTGACAACGCGTTATTTGCCGTGGTCTGAAACATCGATCAACTATTTAATGCATGTACATCATGTTGGGTCTCAAAATTGGATAGAAAATCCACTTTTGTATTTGAGTTTTTCCTCACCTCGAGTCCGAATATGAACTTATCAAGCGACTAGACATCCATAGAGTTCAACAGTCAACTTTTTCACACTGATATCTTACATCTTTCAGTTGCCATTCAGTCGTCCTAGGTGTTCTGCTAATCTGTCCTGCTACAGATAGCCTGCCTACGACAGTCTCGAAGTTACAACTATTCTTCTCAAAGTTGAAAGGGTACAGCGTGAATGTCGCTTCTGGTCTATGCATTCACTTTGATGTCACGCTTGAATGCGATTGTCTTTCGTGCATTGCCTACTCGTTACACTGCAGGAGCGACTTCATTAACAAGTATTGGGAGCTATGGGATGCGGCTCTTAGTATTTTAGTTTTTAGTTTCTGTTCAGTCGAACGAGAGTTACGATCATTCTCAGTGCTCATCCTCAAGCCTACACTCCACAATCGGTTTTGTCTTTGGTTGATCTCGTCATGTAGAAGTAATCCGAATGATAAGACGAACCGGCAATCGTTTGCATTATTCTTCGCTTGGACACCATTGTTTGGAACGTCATTCATGACTACAGACGTAAATATGGATCATTTATAACTTGTACGTATTTTGTTGGCTGTTATCGTCAACACGATGCTTATGAATCGTTTAAGAAGGCCTGACAAAGGTAAATCAATCGGAGATAACAGAACCGTCGCCGTGTCTACATTTCAAAAAGTATGGTAAACTGAATTGCGAATACAAGCGAATTTTGTGAGATATTTTGAACCGAAGAAACACGTAAAAGTGAATTGCCCTTCCATAGTATCGTATGCTTTATCAGTGTATGTTAAAATGTGGACATGTCACTTCAACATCTGACTGATAGCTCCAGAATCAGTTATAATAGTATAAAGTTGTGAAGGAATTACAAACGCAGGGTAGGTTTTATAAGTTTTCAATCCACTTCATATATCCATCACTGTAGGAAATGCTAACAGCCTGTTAGCTTGAATGTACAAATTTCAACTCAGGTTGTCAACCAGTCCTGGTTACTGCCACAGTGATCCTAAGTGGTTGTGAATCGAGTATTTAATGAGTAGTTTCTCCAAATCAACAGCCAACGGTCGGTTTGGCACTACCGTCTCTAGTGGAAACACCGCAAACGAGCTTCCAGAGGAGGCTTTACGGAACAGGAGGTAACTGCAAGTTTGACTAATTACCGAATACAATCTAGATTCTTGAGTTGTGATGTGCCTATTAAAAACCATCTCGATTTTTACCAACAAAGTCTATGTTCACAGAACCGATGATTAAATGACCCATTCAGTGACTCGTTAGGCAAAGACTGCTGGTGCAGATCACGTTAAGCGAATCCCAAACCAATCACCTCATGCAGTGAAGATACTATCTGAGGGTGTGTACCATGGAGCACTCATATTAGTCATTGAGTTATGTCTGTTAGCGTCACTCAAAAATATAGTGAGTTATGTGTAGTCTAACAAAGTGGATCCAATTCGGAATTATTTATATCTCGTAATCAATGGTCTATTGATAAGCACCTATCATTCGATGCTGCTAAATGCAAAATCATACACATCTACCATCAACAATATGTAGATCATCATTCAGACAATCGAAAGCTCAAGATGTCGAATTATGGTCATCAGTGATAGAGGGTTTGTGTCTGCATGAAAATTGTGAAGCTTAAGGGAAAGTTGGATCTTTCAAGAAACATCCATGGACAACTTAACCCACAAGCCCTGTACTCAGAGAATATCTTCATTATAGGCTCTCATTATGAAACAGTGTGGCAGGATAGTCTTCTTTATCTAAAAAACACTATTCTTTATGAAGATAACCCGAGGGGAGCTGACAACAACTTCACGTGGTTCGAACTACACTTTTACTCAGAACGGTTGACAAAACCAGATCCAGTCTAAATGATTTACAGACTTTATGCCACTCAACTAAATCCTTTGCAAGTGTGTTCCTTAACTGGCATGTCTGAATAAATGAACAACGGATCCCTTCTTGGAATCAATACACCAAATGGAGTCTATTATATTGGCACATGTGCTTCTCAGATGATGTCTACATGGTGTAAGTCGTATTGCCTAACTCTGTTGTCACAATTTAAAAGGTTGCAATACCTATTTACTCAGCATGTACGTAAGAATTTTTGGCCATCTCCTAAAGCGCGCAAACACGTCAACAAATGCGTATGTCTATTTGTGTGGCTGCGTAATTTTATTTTCGGTCTGTCTATCTATCTCTGTATCTACCTGTACTTTTGTTATAGGCGGTATCAGTAAAGTGCTTTGATGTGCCTTAATGTTTGACCATAGCGTGCTGCATATCAATCTGATTCTTCAGAACAAGTTTTATTCCCTCATATCTCTGACCAACAAACACAGATACCAAAACGCGTGTGCAGTTGACCTTTTTCTTACTCCTGTAAACCCAAGAGTCAGTCAATTTGCAGTAACCGTCAGTCTCCTAAATGACTCGCACCAAGGTGCCACCTAACATTTCATTACTTGTGAGCTATGTGCCTAAACCTAATAACAGAATTATATTATGTGTATCGTAAAATAATACTTATTGAAAATTAAACGCTGCTGAATGTGCTAATCTAACCCGTTTGAAACTACCATATTGTTACCGCACTCAAATGATAGACTTACCCCGTAAAAAGTTGGTTTTACCAGAACGCTTCTTGGGCTTCTCCTCTCGTTTGGACACCGCCGAGTTGATGGAGTGTTGATCTGGTTCGCGGATGTCTTCTAAAGGAAGCTGAGCGACTTCACTCATGGTAACAATGGAAGCACACTCCTCTGGTTCTGTTTTACGCTGCAGCATTTTTCAATATCTATCACAGACGGTAGAAAGGGATGTACACTCGTTATTATTGATCACGATGGGAGGATTTTAAGTGCCGTAAGTCTTAAGTTCGGCGTATCTACCAAAGTAAGTGCTACCTTCACAAAGGTGACCATCCCAAACCATCTGTGATGCACACCAAGTTGGGTTTCACTTATAGTGTTTTGCATTTCGGCATCATTGAAATCATTGAGACCTGCTGAAGGTCTTGTCCAACAAAACGATGTTCCTCAAACAAAGTTCAGAAATCTCATATGATAGAACGTGACTTTGGTTTGCCTGGGTTTACGTGCTTGATATCCAAGATCCTACAGTCGGTCTAGCAGTTTGCCGTCCGACTGATTCAATGTGAGGGTTTTGTACTGTTTCAATTAGTGCAACAATTATGCATCACGCCTTACTCACCTTCTAATAAATATGTTCTTTTTCACCAGATCGATTAGTTGCTTACAGTCAGTCATATTTACTTTTTTCGTGTGCTCTATCATTTAATGAATTGGAGAAAATAGTCGATACGAAACACATGTTCACACTCGTTCATCTGTTCCCTCAAAATAAGAAGGTGTAAATTGAAGTTATGATCCAATCGATAGCGATCAGTTCTTTTATTATATGATATTAAATATTGCCACCGTCCTTGATCTAATAAACGCAATTTTTCTTAGTCGGCTGTGGACTAGTGTCCGTAACGGTAGTGCAGGCGCAGTTACGGCGATAATTTGAACGCTTTTGAACCGCCTGAGCTTCTTGATGATTACGCAACAAACTTCCAGTCGGACATGCGATTTACTTACCAGTCATGTGGAATTTGATTACGATTCTAGGCCGACACGATTATGCGCTGGATTAACCCTCAGAAGAATATTTGGAAACTTATTCGGGATCCAATGGATGTTTTAAACATCAATGGATCTCAGTACGTAAATGTCAGTTTTGAGTAAGTTCTTACTACTGACTACGTTTAAGTAGCCAGTAGTACAAGATGATTGCGTGGTCCAATGCCAAATTAGGCACCAAGGGTTGGTAGTGCGCCTCATAAATTGAAGTCCAGTCTATATGTCGTTTGATTATGAAGTGTTAAGAAGCTGCAAGGTTTGACACAACATTATTTTTAAAAGTGTACCTTGAATGAATGTTTAACTTGGAGACGAGCGTTTGTACTGTTGCCCATGTCAGCCGGATCGCGTTGTAGTTGAAAACGCAAAATATAGCGGTTACTAGATTATCGTCCACGTTTACTCATTTTATAAATGGTTTCAGTACTATTTTTCAAAACTCAGCCTCATCATATGTACACTAACTTGCTGAATACTATCTAAAAATGTAAACTGAGATGTTACGGTAAAGTTTAGCTTTGGTCCAAGTAAGAGTTTGATCAAGTTCAATCATCGGCACTATATGCCGCCAGTGAGGGACTGACCGAGCTAAAATGGACTGAACCACCGTGTGAAGAGAAGCCGAATCAAAGCTGTAGGAATTTTTAACCAATCAAAATCTACAGAGTATATGTGTTGTACGGTGGTGTTCACTTCTAAGAAGGTAGTACGGAGGAAGGACCATGAGTTGGATATACCAGGAGAAGTTATCGAAAATAAATATATCTGCCATGAAGGCGATCTAAAAATTTTATCAGTCACACCTGTCCAAGTCACCACGTATAAACGACTGGGGTTCATTTATTGGGGCGTAGTCAGGATGTCGCACATTTGCTGGATTATCGAATGTGAGCAAATGGGCTGACAGTGTATGTCAACAGTCGTATCCCGACACTTTCATGGAAACCATGAACTTTGTGAGAGATTTATACCGTGGCTGGTCATTGCCAGCCGATTGTTCACTTGGATAGGCTGCCACGGACCGAGAATTTGAAAACATTTTGTTTCATGATGTTCATTGTATGTACTGACTGACTGGCTCTTACCAATAATGTTTAACTATCTTGTTGTTATTTCACTGGGTACAGATTAATATAAAGATATGAGCTGTGGTCGGTGTTTGAATATCTTGTTTCACAGACTATCAACCAAGAGAGCCAATAAACGTCGAAATCCACAACGGCGTTAAAAATTAGGTGCCTTCAGGAGATCAACTGCTTGGTAGCTGGTCAGAAACACAAGTTAACTTAATTGATAATTTGGACAGATCACCTGTTGAACGCCCACCTAATCACCGTTCAGTAGGTATGCCATTCGTTTCAAATATTAGTGCGTAGTATAAAAAGTTTGTTGATTGCAAAACGATCTAGCTGTAAAAATCCGGCTTTAAGTCGTAGTTTAACTAGGGACAGAAACTGCATGTCCCTACGTGGCATGTGACTTTTCAGCTGCGTGACGAGGTCACGCCTACAGTCTGAAAAATTTGCTTTTGGAATCTGCTACTTTGGTGCACAGAACCAAAATTTATTTAACCTGAAACAAGAAATGCTTCATGCCAACTAGCATTTCTTTCCACTGTTACAATCGGGTTGACTATCACGAGTAAACTATCGTAATTATATGCTGAATGCAGATAAAGCAGAAATATTTAAAAGTTTTATTTGTCAGCTTAGCAAACCTTCTAAACGACATCGAAAACAGTTCAGTATGAACTACGGCGAATACCTTAATGGAACATAGGAAAAGTCCTTTCTACTAGCTCAAAGCCAAACATTAGATAACACATACAAATTCCTGTATGCTATCCACTCGAACATTTCGTTTAAACCGAACACTAGTTAAAATGAAACTAACAAAAGAAGTATAAAACAGGCTTCCTCACATACAGTAGGCGATCTTCATGCGGTTTGTCTAAGTGAACTCCTGAAAGGTTCAGTCACAAAAGCTCTGCTGAAACATAATTGTAATGAGTATCTTTTTCCGGACCGGGTTCTGAACTTCTGCACCCGCCTGGAAGAAACAAACATCAGTGGTGAGCTTCATTTTTTTACCTAAATTCGTATCTATGGTGTTCCAAGATGAGTTGAGTAAGAGGTAGAATGATCTACTTGCTAAAGATAAGTAGTAAATGTCCTTAAGTAATCAGAACTTGAGAATGCTAGAGATCAATGGAACAAATTCGCTCGGTTGATGATGTTGTATACTACCATTGAGTAGTCTGTAACTCATCGGAGAGAACATTGCACGCGTTGAAATGATTGATGATTCTTAGCTTTATCTAAGCCTGGAGCGACAGCCAGAACCGAGTATATGTTTTTGTCTGAGACGTCTTAACAAACGAACTAGTCCTGTACATCTGGAAGAGAAACTATGCCAATCATTCAAAGTGGTATTTACGATTGCTGTGGAGCATTCTTCAATTGCTGTCTGGCGATAAACAGTTTCCAAGTGAACACGACACATACCTTTTTTAAGGCATGAACTCCGATAATTTGATATCAAGTTCACAAAATGAGTATACATATCCAACAATTTACTATGGGTTCTATTACTTTGCACCTTAGTGTACAGTTCAGCAGACCTTTGCAGATCTTATGGCAATGATTGAGGTGATAGTAACTTCTGTTTTAAAATTAGTTTTGAAAACTCTACTGCACAATGTATATTCAATGAAACAAATTTCATTAAATATTTTCAAGTAAACTTTGAGTAAACATCCCATGTCAATATGATCCTTCTGTGAAAGTCAAAGCAGCTTTTAAACAGAAATCGCAGACAGCTAGATTCTTCTGTTAAGGTCATGAAAAGTTAATGGTTGACAATTCAACGAGGAGGTTGAAGTAGATAGATCTTATATACCAAAAAATTGATTGACTGGTTTCATCCGGGTAACCAACGTAGGGCAAAAAGTTGGCAGAATGATTTGTAACATAAGCTCCTAGATGCAAATTTTGTGCAAACACATTGCGGTTATTCTGATCTGCTGCAATTTACAGACGTGTATTAACTGGGTAACCATCCGATCAGTGTGAATAGAACGATTTGTCGTCACCATTACCACTTTGTAAGACATCATCTTATCGACCGCCGACTAATATCGACTGATTTTGATTACCGTTTCTCAAGGGACATTACAGATTACCTTCACTTGTTTTCCTTGTTCATCTGTTTTATCCACATGCTGAATTATCCCTACTGTATGTTCGACTAGTTGCTGTTATCCTATCATTCTGTTCGTGGTTGCTGCACTCTTGCCATGATTGGCGCTCCAAATCGTTTTTATCAAAACCCTTGTACTCCCACCTATTACCTAGTTCAAAGCTGTCGTAAACTGGAACAAGATGTTCACTGTTCACTACAGCTGATGATAATTATTCAATGTATAAACTAAGGTGTCGTGTGAGTTATGGTGTCCAGAAATCTACCTGCTCAAATGAATACACTGTACCTCATAAGGGCGATTAAATAGCGTGTGCTTGAGGGTTTATCTGTTGCTTTTAATAGCAAACCTAATGAATATGTTTCACCCAGACAATCTACACATTCAGATATGTTAAGGAAAAGTCCTATTCCATAAAGCTGAACGAACTTTTTATGATACACGCCTTCTGACGTTCACATACACATGTAGGATATTGAGAGTACACACCGTTTCTAGGAGAAGCTCGTACCATCAGGTTCAAAAATTCTTTCGCGGACTTACTGATTTACCAACGGTACCTTCCCAAGTTCTCTAAGTGGCAGAGACTAATGCGCGATGAGAAACAGTAGAATTAAAAATAGGGCTAGCCAATCATTTTGTTCCCCTGAGACAATTGGGAACGACAGGACTAGATGGCTGATAAAAGTTAGTTGCCATGATTACTGGTCGTTATGTTACTGTGTGTGGAGACAATAAAGCAGAAATTCTTTTGACTTCCAAGTTTGGTCTACGGTTGCTAGGCAACTCAGTACTGTTACGTACGCTGAAACGTGGGAAGACTATTGTGCTTCGCGGAATAACTAGAAAACAAATGTGTCGTATGCTAACACCAGTGTAAGAACAAGCAACACCTTCGATAAATCTTTGGTGATAAGTCGAAATCTCAAAGCAACCAGCACCAAATTATGAAAATAGAATGTGTGGTTGTGGGATAATCTTCTGGATATGCATTCAACCACTGATGTGCAGAAAGAAAAAAATGAATTGCATTTATTCTTAATACTCTTTGAGACGTATTCATAACAACAACTAAAAATGTCACAAGCCATCCCGCATAATGAAAAACTGAAACGCTGTTATTGTCCAGATAAATTATTTCAATTCTCGTCACAATAAGATATTGTCATGGATATTTAAATTTTTCCGGATAACATTAAGGTGTGGTTTACTCTTCCAGCAAGCAACCCCGCTAGAGAAACACTTTTATGAAGTGCGAAATTCTTCTGGCATTAGGTGGCCCCACTGAAGAGACAAACCACCCAGAACCATAAAAGAGACAGACCTGAAATGGGTTTAGTGCTTATCTGGAAAATACACTGCCAAACATGTTTGCACATTGTTCTCGAAGCAAATCATTATGGTGGTTCAAGCCATTCGCAAGCAATAGTGACACATCGCTCTGAGTGGCTATCATTCAATCTGCGCCAGATTATTGAACATAATTTGTGACTTACGCAACAGTAATTTTGTCCACTAAAGTGCGCCAAAGCAACGTCCATCAAATGATCGCTTGGGCAACAATCCTTGGACATGACTTCCTAAAAATGTGTTGACACTCTAACCATATTCAGTTATATAGGTCAAGGACTTGCTGACAAAACAATGGAATGCACGAACATCATATAGGAACAATCAGGGCAAGTTAAACACAAATTCCAGGTCTACAGATATCGTTTGATAATAGACAATGTTTTTACTTCACGCTTATTTCAGATTGGTGACATCCACATCAGTTATCACATCCATTTTCACTAATGTTCTCCTTGCAAGTTAAGTCACGGTAGATCTTGATATATTTTAGTTCCTCTTATAATGAGTGTTAAATCTTCACTATGTATCATCGCTGGTTACCTGATTCAGTCTGATACCAACTCTTAGTTTGTCACACAGTGTACATTTCCAAACTCAGAACGATATACAACCAGTGATGTCCCCATTGGCTGTAACATTTTCCACGGTTCTCCGTTACGTAGGTTTCATCACTACATTATCAAACCCTACCACAATTTTATTGCAGAACTCAACGCTAACCTATTATTCAATATTTTGAATGTCGTTATCAGTGTTCTGTCAAACTGTGTGGTTGTGGTAGTTTTAATGGGATTGATTTTCTCGGTTATTCTAAATTGTCGGTACATTGGGACCAGCTTCTTACTTGAATTTCTGTTTTGCATTGTGCTGCTTATTCCAAATTTCTTATGTACTAACCAGTGGCTCATTTTCGCTGAAACTAAAACAGCTTCACAAGCAGAAAGAAAAAGTATAAAAACTTAGCGACAGAATAACACTTAGAGACCTTATCCTCCTTGGCATATCGAATATTTCTAAGCTGGACATAATCTATGTTCACACTCTTCTGAGACATTGCGATTGCCACAATGGTTAGAGGACATAAAACTAGCGCAATTTGTTGAACTGTATACTTACGGTCAAACATTTTGACATCCAGCCTCTAGTTTACGATTTTCTTGTTCTATCGCACAGACAAAAATGCTTCGTTTGATATGGACGCTGTGTTTAAAAGGCCTCCAACTTTAAAATCTGCTGGGACACTTGAATCAGATGAAATCTGTTCTTTACTTTCGAAAGATTGTTCTCCTGTTTTAGCTTCATCGATTGCCTCGATTTCGATCAGTTTTTGTGACACCACTGAGTAATAGATGACTGAATATCCATATCACACCTGAACTCCGGATGTTAGAGTTACAGTCTGAATGCGGTTAGCTCTACAAGTGTCTGAAAATTTCAGTTTTAACAATAGAAAAGAAATTATAACTATATATTTCACACATGAGAGACTTACTAGAATATGAACTAGTATCCATTCTGTGATCCTCCACTGCAAGTTTTCCTCTACAGCTTTTTTTTCAAAAAGCAACGAAATATCGTCTGTCTGATTTCATTTACCGTGAATCTGCAAATGAACTGAGGTAGTATTTGAACATGGCCAAGAAAAGGTTTTCGGAAGTGTTTTGGTATGGACTATTGTACAGTGTTCACAGAGGAGGTAAACTAACGGGCAACAATCTTCCGTTATAAAAACTGGCTCAGAAGCGGCTGGAAAACTGAATAAACGTGATCTGAAGATCAGGTATGTTGTGAAAGCTATGTGCGCCAAACTGCACACTTTTCTGATGTTTTACACCGCTCTCTCAAAGTAGACTGTTTCCGGTGTTCCGTAGTTATTAGTCCTGTAATATCTACACGAATATTTTCACTCAGTGATGGTGTGCACGTAATCCAAAATATGTGGTTCATTCCAATGCAGCATTGAGCGTACAAACAGAGCTGCACGTTGTACAGTAAGTGATTACCAAGCCCAACATTGATATGGTACTCGATAGCAAACGAATATGGCTAGCCCTTAGTAAAAAACCAACCAGAAGGTAGTTGATGTCCCCATAGGAATTTAAGTGGCGTCAAATTTGTTAAGATGTATGCTCAACCGACAGTTTGTTCATTCTGGTCAATTACGTGCAGGAACTGGTAAAAAAACGGATAACGGATTGAGTACATGCAACCAAACTATCACTTTTCCTAGTCAACAATCAACTCGGCTCCCGGGTCATGTGTGTCTGAATCTTTGAATGGTACAGAGAAGAGGATGGCGCTTTTTGATTCGCAATCTCTGATAACTGCTGTATCCCGTGCCGCAGTGATTGCCGTCATTTGTAATTGTGTGATAGAGCACAATGTCGAACATGGTCTGTGTAATTCATTTATGCAAAATTTCTACTCTATGCACTACGAAAATCATTTATTTCATTGACTTCTGTCAGCAAGTGGATGATGCACTTATGAGCAGTCCCTGTGATACTGTACTGACCAATGTATTCATGGCCTCTCCTGTTAGGAAAGCCTAGAATATGATTAGCTCGACGTATATGTACGAAAAGCATGCAAACGACCCAGTTGTAATTTGCGAATTGAACAGCTAGTTTGGCTCTACATGCATGTATCTCAGCTGCCTACATGTTCGAGGTGGGCGGTCAGTATCCGTTTTTTTTTAAATTCCGGTTTTCCAGGCATGGAGATGGCATCTGGCAAAAAGCCTTATGTACCAATCGCTCAAAACTTGGACTAATTGCATACAAGCATGGGCTGCTGTGGACCCAGTGGCAGAGAGTTGGCATCTTCTTTGCAGATGGATATGTATCCCAAGAGTTCGTTTTCATGGAGCAGTCTTTTTTTCAGAATGACTAACATATACGTTTTGTCAGCAACTCTCTGAAGCCAATTCACGCCACACTCACCGCCACAACGCAACGCAGTGTACATATCTCTACTCTTCAAAGGTGATAATGTAGCACATTTGATAGGTCGAAGAGTGAAGTTGATACTGAATCTCACGTATGCGTCAGCTGATCTTCTTATATTGCACCCAATTAGGCGCGTACCCTTAATTCCGAGAGAATATCTTTTACCACCAATTGTCAGGTTACCTGTGTGTATGAATTGTAGCAAGTAGGGCACGTGAGGGCACTAAGCGCCTGGAACGTATTTGGCATAGACTTCAAAGTGTCAAAATTAGAACAGCCAGGTTAACACTAACAAAATGCTTTATATGATCTGATCATACAGTGAATCTAATGGGGGCCTTCCGTATCGTGTACCAAAGGCGTTTTGGTTTTCTTTTAGATACCAATCATGTAGCGTAAGAAACCGTTGTTGTATGCTAAAAGTACATGTTTGTGAACCTTCGTACACGGGCCAATTATTGGTGTTTGTTGCCTAAATTCCGTTTTGCTTTTCATTTTCCTATTGTGTTCTTATTACTCTTGCTTCTAGTTTACCCGTGTGAAGGCAACACGCACCGATTGACTGCATTCTACGCAGTTGGTCGATTAATCTGTGCACGAAATTTGAATCACATGGTAATGTGTCTATTACCACTCCGTTCACTCCTATTTGACTGCTTACGTTGTTTCTGTGCGAACTGGAGAAACTCGAGTGTACGGAGTTGTCACGCCTATTCTGGAACCAAGTTATGATTGCTGGTTAGACATTCTCTATCACTTCGCCTATACGCTCCTATCGGTCATTCACCTGGCTATCCGTTCGTGTGTGTAACGGACGAGAACCAACGGAATTTTCTCGTATATATATATATATATATGCTCCAACCACTGGGCATCCAAATATCCCACAAACCAAACTCAACACTCCGTTCAGTTTTGGTGAACGCTAAGGATCGT
>JTDE01004037.1:28220-49066 GCA_014338405.1 Paragonimus skrjabini miyazakii
GAAGTAACTCTCACGCCGCGGGGAGTTTAGGAATTTGGGGACGTCGAAGGTGATCTCACTACAATGTATTCATGCATAATTCATTCTATCCCATCTAAGATTGCTGGGGAGGTTTGTGCTCTTATCAATGATATACCTTCTGAATGCTCATACGATACCTCAAAAGAAACCTTGATAAATCGAATTGGACTGTCGGAGCAGAAGTAATATCAGCTGTTTTCCAATATTAAACTGGGTGATCGTAAACCGTCACAACTACTCCAACACATGAAACAGCTGCTTGGACCGCGAAAATGGTCGATTATATTTTTCGACAACTCTGGTTGAATCACCTGCCTCCGTCTACTTGCGGAATACTGGCATCGTTTAATTCCACCGTCATCATTATGGAATTAGCTGACGCCGCGGATAAGATGATGGAAGCTAATCCATCTTCCCAACTGGCTCCCGACACCTTTCCCACCCCACCTCAGCAACCAAATGACGCACTTACCGAACAAATAACTGCACTCACCATGCAGATGCAGCAGATAATGAACCATATTTCTCGTCGGAGTCGGCCATCATCTAGTATGCTTCCATTCAACCGCCCTCGTTCACATACACCGAACAGAAATACACAATTTTGTTGGTACCACTAGAACTTTGGTCAGCGTGCAAGGAAGTGCAACCAGCCATGCTCTTTCCACTCTTCCCCTTCGGGAAACGCACTGGCCAGTTAGTAACGGCGACGGCTGTCGCTGGCTTAATTCCAACATGTCGTTTATTTTCCATAGCAGATAAGTCTACTGGTATCAGATTTCCCATCGATACCCAGCCGAAGTGAGTGTAGCTACACAGCGAGCGAAAAAAGTTTCCCCACATAATTCGCCCGCCCTGCAAACTGCTGATGGAAGTTGAATAATGATGTACAGCACGCTGTCACTTATGCTGGATCTAGGATTGTGACGCCAATTTCGTTGGATTTTGGTCATTGCAGACGTTCAAGATGCTAACGTCGGTGTTAATTTTTTGTTAGCTTTCGGACCTAGCGTTGATTTCCAACAAAAGAATCTTCTGGATCGCACGACGTTGCTAACGGTGCACGGCACCGTAGGTCTGTGGTTCCTCGTACCCGAGACTGCACCACGATTTTCTGGTCAGCCCCATTACACATGGTTCCTAAAACGTCAGGCGACTGGCGTCCGTGCGGCGATTTCTGTACACTCGACAGCGGTACAACCCTCGAACGTTACCCAATTCCCCATATTCATGACTTCTCTTACTCTCGATACCAAAACCGTCTTTTCCAAAATTGACTTAGTGCGCGCTTATCATCGTATTCCCGTGGCCCCTGAGGATATTCCAAAAACGGCAACCACAACCCCATTTGGTCCTTATGAGTTTCTCAGAATGCCACTTGGTCTACATAACGCTGCCCAAACTTTTCAACGTTTCATGGACCAAGTTACCTGAGGTTTTGATTCTGTTTGTTTATCTTGAAGATGTGTTGATTGTTAGTCGAGATCATTGTGAACATGAACAACACCTCCGCTTATTATTCGAACGTTTCGTTCAATTTTTAATCACTATTAATCCCTCGAAGTGTGTCTTCGGTGTTGATTCACTGGAATTTTTGGGACATATAATCGATTTCAAGGGCATCCGACCGCCGGACACAAAAGTCAAAGCGTTACAAGATTACCCTCTTCCCGATTCAATTAAAAACCTCCAACGTTTCATCAGTATGATCAACTACTATCGTCGTTTCATACCACACTGTTCACGTATTCTACAACCGTTGACCGACCTCCTACGTGGATCAAAGAAAGGCGTTGTTTTCAATGCTCAAGCGCTACATGCATTTGACATTGAAAGAAAACACTTAGCGAAACCATTGCCTTGTTTCATTTTAATACCGACCCTAACATTCGATTGTTTCTCCCAACCGATGCTTCAGCAAACGCAGTGGGAGGAGTTCTCCAACAGCTTGTCAACGAGAAATAACAGCCCCTCTCGTTTTTCTCTCAAAAGCTATCCCCTGCACAAGCTAATTGTAGTATGTTTGGCGGAGAACTACTCGTGATATACATATCGATTCGGCATTTCCGGCACTTGTTAGAAGGTCGAATTTTCACTGTTCTGGCAGACCACAAACCAATTGTCTACGCTCTCAGCTCCTCACCGGACAAACATTCCCCCCGTGAAATCCGTCATCTTGATTTCATCGTACAATTCACAGCGGATATTTGTCACATTCTAGGATCTGCCAACGTCGTCGCCGACGCCGCTTCCAAACTACATATTGATGCAGTTTCAACTTCATCAGAGATAAGCCTGGAGAAACTGGCAGAAGCACAGATGAACGACGAGGAACTATCTCATCCAGAGACATTCTCATCTCTCCGGCTGTCCAAGGTTCCCCTTCCTCACTCTCGTTCCACTATCCTGTGCGACGTATCTAATCCCAATCCGAGACCGTTTGTTCCAATAATTTGTCGTAGACCCCTGTTCGACTTCCTACACTCGCTTTCACACCCCGGTGTACGCACCACTCTCAAACTCATTTCTCAAAGTTACGTATGGCCTAGTATGGACCAGGATGTACGCATTTGGGCAAATCCTGTTTGCATTGCCACCGTAGCAAGATCCATCGTCATGTTGTCTTAGCACCTCGCCATTTCCCTACAACGAATTCTCTTTTCTCTCACATCCATTTGGATATTGTGGGTCCTCTACCTCCTTCCGATGGAAAGACTTTTCTACTCACCTGCGTTGATCGTTTCACTGGCTGGCCGATGGCTATTCCCATGTCAGACACCACTAGTGTTACAGTTGTCAGGACGTTTCTGCTCCACTGGGTTGCTAACTTCGATGTACCTTCAGTAGTTACTACGGATAGATTCTCCTCACATGACTGATCCAATGAACCACGTGCAGGACCTTCGGAGACATATGGAGAACATTCGCTCAATCCCTACGCGGAAGCATACATGGCCCAGTCGTATTCCCCGTGATTTACATACATGCAAACATGTGTTTGTCCGCTGTGATTTAGTAAAGCGTTCACTACGACATCCATAGGCTGGACCATTCAGAGTAATATCACGCGATGACAAGTACTTCATTGATACCGTCAGCATTGACCGTCTGAAAGTGGCGTATGTGGACAGTGACTTTCTACAATCACCAAAAAATTAACACGTCGGTTTACAACAACTCCTCCTCTCCCTACCACTCAGGCAGTTCCCACAATCCCAGTGAGCACATCTTCTAACATCCAGTTACCACTTACGGACACCAACACATCCCCGCCACATTTAACCACTCGCACAGATTGACATATTAGTTTGCCTACTCGTTTCCGTTAAACCGCATCGGTGTTGCTAATTTTGCCTTCTATCCGAGCATCGCCGCTTGCTTTAGATGCTCTGGGAGGGGAATATTGTAGAGTTCTCATTGTTTTGTACTTCATTTTGCTAACATTGCGTAACTGCTGCATCAGACCACATTGCACATTTTTGTTTGACTTGAGCAAAAACAACAACACAACACGTTTTCGAATAAACTCCGCTACACGCGCTTGCTGGTTCTTCTTACAATGCGGGTGGTTGCCGTCCAATTTTAAACATCCTATTTGTTGGATTAACTTTCAGCTCTGTTACTTCGCATCCTCAGCTACGCTTTAAACAATCCGGACACTTTCCAGCGTCATTAGACGCCTCACGAACATTGTCAATCTTTGGTGAGTCCAGCCCTTGACTTCACTCGTAATTGTTGTTTCGAGAACTATTGTAGTTCACACATTTGTTCCACTACAGGCAGACCGGCCAAGTGCGGCCAAAGCCGAACGTCCTTCTCGGATGGGGTTTCGGCCCGTTCAGCCGGAAAAACCTTGACAGTAAAGGCCTCGTCGACATTGATTCTACTTCCATCATCCAAAGACTCAAATCCTAATCTCAGCTCCTGATATTTAATAATATCCGTCTGATTCAATGTACGAACGCTAAGCGTCCGTTCGCATAATGGCAGCCCTAATCGCTCAGCCAAACATTCATCTATGATAGTTGTATCACAGCCGTTATCCAGAAGGGCATACATTTCAGTCTTCCAAAATGCTCCAATTAACCTGACGGTCAAGATACAAAGATAAAATCCTCTATGATGCGAAGAGGTAGCTCCAGAGCTCGGCTTATTCACATCGAGTTCAGATCTCGAATGCGCCGGGCCTGCGTGCATCAGGGTATGATGTCGCTCCCCACATAGAGGCCGTGAACATTGTACCCGGGCTCTGCAATACTTGGTTGTGTGATTTAGCAACAGGTAAGCAAAGCATCGTTTACACTGCCTTAGAACAGTAAATTGGTTCTCTAATGACACGTTTTCAAGTCGTCGGCACGTCGGTAAACCATGGTCGTCACTGTATACTGCACATCAGTGTGGCTTGTTCACCGTTCAGACGAAGGTTGACACACGGTTTATTCAACGAAAATCCTCGCAGAATTGTGCAGTCTCGTTAACGAAATGCTATTCAGGTGTCATTTCATTCGTCATCAAGATTTCGAAGTTTCCTGTCACACCTCATCCCAACAGATTTATTTGCAGTCTTCCGGTGCCAACTACACGAAATAATGGCGAGATCTTCTGACGATCAGTTTCTGTTGTCCACTGATTACCTCCTTCAGAAGTGACCTTCATTTTTAGTTCAGGCATAATTTTGCGAGGTGTAAAGTATTATCACATCACATCTTTTTAGCAAATCTCGTGAAGTAGGTAAGTTATATAACTTACCTGAAAGATATCTTTTTAGTAGATTTTACGTCTGTTGGTTCGTAAACTATGATCTTTTTCTCTTTCATTATGCCTCTTCAGCTATGGAATTTTGAAATTTGTTGTGTTGTATCATTACTATTTATAGCCATCACCACATATATGCACTGAACGTGTTTCTCACAGCTACGTTGAGAAAAGTGTACTAGCATTAGTATTACTAGTGCTGACAGAGCATGACTATCAGTCAGGGCAGCTGCTAGTGCGAAAACGTACTTCATCCTTAAGCGCTGTTCATAGGTCAGGTCTATCGCGAAGCTAGTTTTCTGTCTTTTGGTTCGAACGCTCCAATTTTCTCCAAGTCTTGTAATGACGCGATTCAGAAGTCGTGATGGAAAAGCGGCGAGTCTTCAAACAAACTTGCGATGATCGGGAATACGTATCAGTAATCGGAATTGTACTTAGCTCAAACCCAGAGCTAGTTTCTACGCAGTAGTAACAACGCAGCACGTCAGCCCACGAAATTGTAATGTAATCAGCATCTGCACAACGTAATTATCCATGCAGTAAAACAACAATAGCATATAGTGTTCCGTTATGATTTATAATCATCACAAACTTTACTAGATAATTTACTTTGTGGAGTTGAGTGATCACCCAGTAAACCGTTAATGCTTCCCCCCGCGCTCTGCTGAACCGATATATCAAGAAATGCAAATAGAAAGATGACCCTCTTGTTCTACCACAGCTCCAGTACCCGTTGAGGACGCATCTGTAATCAATTTTGATGGTAAATTTGGAGAGAAAGTACGTAATACTGCATGGGAAGACAGAAAATTCAACAAAGCTGTAAGAGTTCGTTCATGTAAGTCAGGCTGAGTAAAATTGTTTTGAGGAAGAAGAGCAAATGAAGGTTTTGCCTTATCAGCGAAATTAGGGTTGAATCGGGAATAATACTTAAGAGAACCCATTAAAGAAAGAAACTCATCAAAAGACTTTGGAGTGGATGCCTCGAATAAAAGAAGAGCAGATGATCAGAATTGGGACGATAACCATTCTCATCAACGAGAAACCCTAAACATGAGAACTTGGACGTACCGAAAGTACATTTGGGCGAAATAACAGCAACGTTTAAATAGCAAAAACGTTCAACTGGAGCATACAATCGTTTGTCGTAAATAGAAATAGTCAGCGCATGTACAATAATATCATCCTGATAGATGGAAACACACTCTAGATTGACAGTAATGGTGTTTGTAACATACTAGAATATATCGGACGATATACTCAGACCAAACAGCAGAAAATTATACCGAAACAATACGGAAGTAGTAGTGATGGCTGTCAGATCCTTAGAATCCTCGGCAAGTGGAACTTGTAGAAAAGCGTCCTTCAAATCGAGCATTGAAAAATATTTTGAGCCAAGAAATTGATTCGGAATGCTCTTCAAGTCAACGGTGGCAAAACTCCTTCGTAAAAGGAATTTGGTGAACATGAGTTGGAAATCACCGCAAATTCGGGACTTTTTACTATCACATTTAAGCGGAGTCACAATGGGTGTAGCCCAAGTCGAAGATTGCACAAGTTGGTCGATTGCTTTTCTGATGGGCTCGCGTAACTCAAAAGGAACGCTTCGTCGCTTCATAAAGATCGGATTGTCATTGAGTTCGAACGAAATTGGTTTAATGCACACAATACCAGAAGCTTTCGAGCACTGAAGGAATAAATTGCGTATATGTGATTTACGTGCATCGGTGAACAATGGAATAGAAATGTTCAAAAGTTTCATATTTTTTGTACCAACAATCGATGGTCGACGGTCAATAACTAAAAAGCGACGATTGTTAACACTGCAATGAACATCAGAAAATGTGATTCGACAAATACTAGCATTGATTGTGTAGCACAATGCAAACGTAATATGGCCAACAGCCACAAACTGTCGTAAATCTCCCTAACAGGGCACAATTGTGTGTTCTTTTTAGATGTGAATCTATATTTTGCCCAGAAGTCCTAATTAAGGCTCTTTTACAACAAAACGTTTGGTGTGAAGGCCAAAATGCATTTACCGGAAAAAAACAGTGGAAGTTTTCTCTTAACAAAACGGACACTAAACGAATTTTAAGTTTAATCAATGTGTCCGAATGCAGGAGAAATAGAACAAACGAAATATTTCATATATACGGACTGAAATAAACCTACCAGTATTGTGTGATAACCAGCAAAATAACATTTCTTGCTCAAATGGCCCACTTTAACGGGGTGATATCTTAAAACACTGTACGGGCAAACTAAACGATTGACAGAGGCACACCAACTGCTAGTGAGCGTGATTTTCCTGGCGGCTCTTCTGCTTACAAAACCGATAACCTCCTCGTAGATGTCGTCTATTCAGAACTAATTTCAAGCTATTACTAACAAAGAAAAAGATATACATATATATCGTAAGACGTTAATAGGTCGTTTCTAGATCCATGAATACAAGGGCAGAGAAAACGTCTGAAAATGTTATTCGGAAATGGATAGTCAGAACCAGCCAGAAAAAATCTATCGAGACCGCCGTGTGCACGATCTTTAAGAAGCATGTATTTATGCGTCTACTCCTCATAAATGAACATATTACAAGTGGTGTGAGTTTAGTGTTATAATCCTTCTTTACGTCGTTCACAGTCCGCTACTGAATTGCGATTGCTATTCACAGCCAGAAATGTTCACCTTGTTCATAGTCATAACCTACTGTGGTGTTCTGTCTCTTGCGTAAACTTTCGGTTCACTTGCGTTGTAGTGAGGTCTATACCGATAGAATAGATCGCTGCATAAGACAAAGAACGGTTGAAGATATGCCTAAGTGGTCGGCGATGTCGATGACGTAATGGACGATCGCAGCCGAACGAGTGAACCAGAAGTCTACCTTGTTTAATATAAGACACCTCTCGGAAACGGGTTGATTTACCGACCCTGTCACCCCAGTGAATACGCAGTCAAAATAGGAAATTTCTCGCTTCCTCGCGGACAGTCCCAATGAATGCTGGCCATCCAACCTTGTGTGCCCACAAGCTGTTGACTTAGGCAGTTTGTCGGTTTTGTAACCGATAAAAAACCCCATTTCGGGTAAAGCCCGACGGCTTGCCGTTTCTAATGTTGCTACTAACCGCATGTTCCATATATTCTAAATTTCTACGCTCGTGGCTGAACAGAGTGAACTAAATACTAACGTATCGCGATGTATTTCTTCGTTAATGGTGAACTGGATCAAAAGAACGCAGTGTTTTAATATTGAGATATTACAACGCAAACGGCACGGTAGCTTACGCTTTCCAGGTTTGTTAATGGTGTATATTCATTATCAGCTTGTGAAATAGAGGCAATGACTTACGTACACAGCTCATCAATCAGGTGAGAGAGCTTTTAGTTATTCCATGTTTGTGAAACTAACAGCAAACACCTCAGGTTGACATTCATTTTGTGAATGCCTCTGCGGGTCATGGTGATTAACTTAAGAGAAATGACGCTACAGTGAGACTGCGGTACTCACAGGCGAAATTGACTCAGTGTTCACATATGATAAATCGGTCGTGCCTAATGTGAGGTCATTGACGCAGCGGTAAACACGGTTACATCATGAAAGCGTGGTCGGAGTTCTAGTCCTGGCAGTGGCAAGGATATGCACTATTGATGAGCTGTTCTAATGACAGCGAAACTCAAGTATAGTGCTTCTTTTTGAAACAGGTTGGCTGGAAAGTCTATGGGAATGTGACAGCTGCGATTAATGGTGGGTGATGTTTAATTTATGTAATAAAACTGTATTCTTACAAAGCCTGTGGTCAACAGATCACGTAAATACAACAAAGCAAAATGGCGGCGCGATAAAGCACAAGCGAAAGCAAAATCAAAACAGACGAATGTTTATCCGTAGATACTAAGAATGGACCGAGAGCATGGGAACAAGTTTCAGCAAACAAGTGGCATTAGGCCCCTGGAATATATAGGACTTAAAATACACAAAGGGAAGTTCCCTGTTCGCATTTCGGATGTTTGAACCGGTTTTGCAGGACAGGTTTGCGATTATTGGAAGAGACTTTCAAATACAAGAAGTAGAAGAAGCAACAAAGCAAGATACGTGACAATTAACTTTTTATCACGCAGACAACTGCTATCAAACAATCAAAAATCTGACAGTCACCTGAGCACCTAGTAGTTCAGCAACATTGAGGAATCGCACTGGCATAGAATCGGTGCAACCAATGTATACGAAGGATGAGCAAGCAAGGATCCAAATTTGGTTAAACGAATTAAGCACCATAACTACCAATGAGTACTGAATTATCACACTGAGTATGTTGCAAAAGAAGCACCATCCCAGAAAGCTGCTTCTCCATCACACTTGTCTCTGTCTATGCGAATACAGCACATCTTCTGTGTCTACTTCAAAGACTGAGGATGATTTAATGAGCCAAGAGTCGGTGACATAAAATATGGGAGTTCTGTTCAGTAGCAAATTTCGCGAAATTCAACTGGTTTTTCTACAGATCAACAGCGTTAGTACGGATGCACTTGCCGGATATATATATCTGTCACACTGTGAACGAATCTGTTCGTTCACGCAGATGCAGTGGGAATCAAGATTGAACGTCGTAAAACCGGCTGCGAAGGGATACTTTTGATTCAAAAAACTTTTGAGTACAACTCAAAATGATTAGAAATCTTCGGACAAACCAACTTCGTTCACATCAGCTATTGATACCAATCGTCGAGATAAATCGATATGCCACCTGGAATAATACATGGCCTATTTTGCAACGTGAATGTGCGCATTATACCAGTGTGTATGTGCAAACGTGTTTTTACTGTCTGTTATAAGAGTGAACATTTTCTTGACACCAGAACTTTAGTTTGCATCTTGTGGAGGGTTCATAGTGATGGACTTCGATGCACATATTAATTGTGTTATAGCCCAGTATACAGAATCGAAAAACTTCGTTTTATTGTTGGGAAGTTAACACCAATTTCAAATTAAAGCCGTCAGCTTATAAAATAACCGTTCATCCGTGCGAGCGAAAGGTAAGTTTAGCAGTGTAGTCGATCCAGCCTGTGATCAGGAGGTCTATGGTCCTAAAAGTGAAGAGTATGACTGCATCTCCAATGATGAGAAAGTGTCAACGTTACGTGGGTCGGGGGAAATGTGGCTATAGTTAAAGTGAACCCGGTTGACCAAAAGAACTTTGTTCATTGCAGAGGGACAGCATGAAGAGATTTTCCAGTTGATGGGGACAGTTGTGCTCAAAATAGTACGGCCACCAATCCTGAGATTTTCATACAAAGTCTTTTGGGGGATAGTTGCTTCTCAGTGATGTTGGTTTTACCAGATTAACGGGATCCTAAGCAAAGTTTTCGATCAAGATTCAATCTCCTTGTATGATACTAATATATGGATAGATACTGCTTGATTCCGTGAACTTGTTCAATCTTCACAAAATCTGAGCGCTGCGCTCATTACCATATAGTCAGGTAAAGCAGATGTTAGTTGAGTTTTATTATAGAGGGGTTAGGGATAATGGTTGTTGGCCATATTTGTTCTAGAGGGACCTAAATTCAATAAAACATCGACCGACAAAATAAGTTTCCTTGAATAAATAGCTTTTCCATGACGTCGAGAAAACCTGTAGCCGCCAGGTAACAAAACTCTGCGCTGTTCGCTAAATATTGTAGCATTCTGTTAGTTATCCGTACCTGGTAGCAGTACACTGATATAAGTTTCGAAGTGACCTCCAAACGGGGGTGTGTGTTGTTGAATACCCACTTCTGCCTATCACGTTTAGACTCAAGTGATGGTTAGCAGAACATTCTGTTACAAAACCCAATGAACCTGGTAAAATGTGGGCAATCTACAACGATTCAGTTAAGTATGCAATTGCCTCAAGAACCGGTTATCTCTGTGTCGAACCCCATTTTGCACGAAACCTGATTACTGTTCAACCGCGTCTAAAAACGTTACGGTCGCGTTAGCTAGTGGGAAGGAAGAGATGCTCCTCTCAAATGGGCTTCCGAATAAGTAACCAAGTAAACATTGTATTTATTGTGGGGAAACTGAATTTAAACAAACAAGTGAAGAGTTCAATGACAGTTCTACCACCTACCTATCCAGCTGTAAGATTGTGTTTACTGTGGCACACCCTACGTCATAACGGTTCAGTTGGTCTCAGTACGTTGTGCTCTAATAAAGCTTGTGATTGTGAACATGAAAGATTATCGTAGCTTATGTGATAATACAACGTGGTTTCTTTATGCAAAGTGGTAGTTGTTTGACTGAAATCTATCAGAATGATATCAAAGTACGAAATCGCATTAAAGTTTGCCTTTAGACTTTGCTAAGGACCTGTATGGGGTTGCCGTTTACTTGAATTGTCTTAAGCCGCATCAAACCTTTCCGTGTGCATCGACATTTGGGCAATCTAGGAGTTTTCTCTTAAAACAATGTCTATCAATAAAGTGATATTACCTGAGTATTTGGCGCGTTACTGGATATGGCACGGACTATTAAAAGACAGTAGCTGGTTGACTTGTTTCTAATAGTTGGTAATGGTTGAATTCCTGGGAGTCCATTCGATTCGTTTGTCGTTCTGTGTTTGAGGGGGTTTAAACTGTCAAGTACATTGGTATATGTTTGTTCGTGTGAAGTTGGTTTTAACTAGGCTTTTGTTATGTATTTTGCTATGTGCAGTAAACAAGTATGATGAATGTTATATCTTCGCTGCATGTGGGAAATGTACGTATGTAGTCAATGCGTATGCAGATCTTTTAGCTTGGCATTATTTGACATCTTCTAATCTCTAATCTTGGCCACTTCTTCGGCTGAATAATTTGAAGTAATTCACTTTCTGATTGCAAGAGAAATTTTATTGTAATTGTTCTCATAGTACGGTATGAATTCCAATCATTTCGATCACCTTTTCTCGCGTTTAATCAGACTAACAAGGTAGTCCTATTGGCCCGACTGACTAACACAGCCTGCTTAGAACCATCGGCTACGTGAAATGAGTTGATTATCTTTACCCCCAAGGGCGATATACCAATGTTATTTATGTTCCGCCTGTCACCGGACGTACTTTAGGATGCCTAAGGCCAAGAGCGTTCTTAAAAGTATCCGTAAACCTTGTCACGTTCATATTGAACAGAGTATTTATTGTAGCTTTTATAGAGTTGCGAGAGACAAGATGCCTGCTGGAACAAAAAAGTAACGAACCTTTATTCCATATTGCTTGATGAGCAGCTTGCCAATGAGGAGCAAATTACATATGCCAGTTAACCGTGGAATAACATTTTTATTTCAACGCATTCGTGTATCACATTGTTACTCGCTCGATGGTCCGGCAGTATTATCAGACAGGCGATCATAAACTTAACCGGATTTCACGATTTCCGGTATACAACGCTTGATTTTGCAACCGTTGACTAAAGCTTGACTGACTGCATAACATGTCATGGGGAGTTTTGGGTACTGAAGCCCTTGTTACGTGTACTCCGTCTTCCCAATGTACCGTGGTTGAGACGAACGAATGGCCAGCAATTTATCCACTGTGGTATGAAGGGTATAAGCTACCGCGACCGAGTGAAATCGATGAAATTATCGTCAACTGAACGAAAGGGGTTGGTAGGGTCGTAGTTGTGTACAAACCTACCATATTGGTGCAAGTCCTCTAGCCCGTCTCCTTGCGATGCAACACGACCAAAGGTTAAGGGGTCACAGGTCCACAGTCAATTAAGATTAGCTGTAGGGTTTAATTGCTTTCACCAACCGGATAATAAGTTCATGGAATGAACTGCCCACAAAGAACGTGGAGGCTCCGAGTCTAGATATCTTCGAACATAAGTTAGGCATATGCTGGAATAACCTGTTTTACATCTTCTATTAGTTAACAGTATGATTCTAGTTTTACCCTTCGGAAAAACTAGGATTTGTTTGACATATCTTTTTATATCCCTAACCTTAGATCACTGCCTGAACGCATTGTATCGACAGAAAATGCAATCTTGTCAAACTTCGAATCACATCAGTTAAGAATCGACATATCAGCAGGCGTAGGTCTTAATCAAGTTCTGAATTTGAAATTAAAATAGAAAAAATTGAGTGAGATGATGGAAATGAGAGTAAATGATGGCACCGTCACCCATGTATGTCACATTCCTGACTCGTGCGTTTGTTGAAGTTTACGTCGTTCGCTTCGATCCCTGTAGGTTGAACCAAAGTTGGTATGTCGTCACAAGCTAGGGCTGTTTAGTAATTTCAATAATCACTTATACTGTCCATATTGAAATCGTTCAAGCATTACTTATTGAGTCACAAATAACGGCATTCGTTTTCTGTAAAGCGATGCTCATCCGAACTTACCAGCCGACGTTGTGTGCACAAAAGTGGTTGAGGCAGCCTATCGGGTTGCCATGGTCGTGATTACATAATACTTGGTGTGCTTGTATGCGTGTCTAATTCCCTGTCTGTCCTTTTTGTATACTGTATATAACTTGCATGTTTTACGTTTGCGACTGCTGAGAGTAAATGAGACGTTAACATATCGCAATATATGTCTTCTTTCTGCTCTAATGAATGACCTAATTTCATCATCCAGTCACCTGTTTATGTACTTGAGGTCGTTATTCGGTCGAGTTCGTTGTTTGTGAGTAATGGTTAAGTGACAGTTTATTGGTGGTCTCACTATCGTGGTCTAGCAAACTTCCTCAGTCTTATAATTATCTACCATAGTTTCGCGCTGTGTTTACAGGAAACCCACTTTTTACTGCTTTTCTTTGCAAGCATGTTTAATAGAATAGCAGGCATGTATAGTTATTAGTTGCTGGCCGATTCTGTAGACGCAGCTGATCCAACAAGTCGACAGATGTTCAGTAAAATTTAGGCAAGTATACTGAGGACGAACGCCTGATATTCTCATTCATTATACAGTTTTGGGCCGAAGTTTTTGTTGTAGTACACTGCTGTTAAAACTACTGTGGTTCTAGCAATTTGTTGCAAAATTATTTCGTCCGAAGTGTGCTTTGGCAGTTTAAGGGCCTAAGTGCTTCTGTCTGGTATAAATCACCCACTGCAACTTCACCGGTTTCAGCGACTAATGCACTGGTTCACAGCTGAAGTGGCTAAAATACTTGTGTCCAGTCGATATCCGACAGATGTTCAGTGCTGTTTGAAGTAATCCGTAAAAACAAGTTAGTAAATTACTTTTCAAACTAATAGGAAGCGCCACAAACAGTAAAATTGTGACCAACTTTGTTCCGAGCAAAGTAACTGACAACATTCTAAAATTATCTCTACAGAAAAAAGTACCGATCATAGATTAAAACTCACTCTGGTGAATGATAGTTTTTTAAAAGGCACATTATTTTTGAAGAAGATCCCATCATAACCCTTTTTACGACCAAACAGACTTCAAGCAACTCTTATAAAAATAAAGGCCTCCGAATTCAGAACAAGATTTGCTCGAAGATTCACTGGGACAGTTTGGTAGTATAGTAATATGTGCGACTGAATATGTTCGGTATGGTTGCAAAACAAGGAGGAGTTGTTTAACGAAGTGCTTAATACAAAATCTGGGTATCAAAAGCTTCTGGAAAATTTTTCAAGCAAACTCAGGAATCACGCGATAGACAACGCATATCACACTTTAAAATCCTCGTCCTAGTTTTCACACGAACGGTACGAACTAGTCCGTCTGAAACGGGGAACACTGCCCAGTTAAGCCAAGGGGTCGGTGGTTTGTCGGAGTTACAGCGGCGGTCACCAGCACGACATCGCTCAATTGAAAGTGACGTTATTGATCTAACCACTTTCGTCGAGATTAACGGGTCGGAATATACGCCCCTATCAACGTTTTTTGAGCCCCTACGTAAACGGACATGTGGGGCTACACGTCTGTTTGTAAACTGCACCGCAAACAGTAGCAACTAACAGATTCAGACAGCATTTAGCGACCCTTAATATTGTTGTGCACCTTTATTAATCCAAGAAGCACGATCGCAGAGTTAAGTTTTTTATTAATAGTTTTCCAATTTGAAGGGAATAAAAGAAGATTAAAAGGAAAAAAGAACAATGAAAGTCGACGTTCAATATTGGTTTGTCAAAAATATCAAACACACACAAGGAGTTGTAAAGAGAACAGTAATATAGACTAGAAGATTAACGAATTTGAAAGGCTAGAAAATTTCCGACAGAAATGAAGTGTAATCCTCAGATAACAACCCAACCGAGATGAGCACTACTCTTGCCATTGTGGTTGATACCACTTCATATTGGAGATAGTGAACAGACCGGAGGCGCCGACCCAAAAATTATCTATAATTCGACCAGCAAACAAGACAATAGTAATAAAATTCGGAAGGAAGATGTTGAAGAACATACGTTTTATTTTAAAAACGAGTTTTATCGTTGTAACTAAGACTACATAATTCTTCATTTCACTGAAATTTCATAGACTCCGTTAGCTTCATACGGACCGCCCCTCTGGAACCAGCATACGACGAATTGAAATACCACTTAGTACTCTATCAAAGCAGTCAGTTTACAAGCAAAAGGATGTTCTTTTCAGGATTTATTTGTTATTACTCTCCGCAGGCAATCTTAGGGTGAACGAATCAGAAACCATGGATTGATAACAAAACAAACCGTATGTTTTCAACATAGTTATTCCATTAGTTTTTCGATCCTAACCTTCTCCGGGACCAATGGCAAGGATATGAGCTCAAAGGGCATTCGAGGACACAGAAAACCCACTGGAGTGCAATTCTTGAAAATTCGAATTGCCTTCCAGAAGAGTATTCTCGTTGTTATCACGTAATCGATTTAGCAAATAATCACAAGTTCATTGACCAAACAAACGGCTGAATGAGATGATTGCATTACCATACACTCCACTGTGTGCAAAGTAATAGCAATGTTGAAATCCGTTGAAATTCGTTTGGTATGCTTGTCATTCTATAATTGATGCCACACAAAACGCCGAGTTTGTTGAAGTGTTTGGTTTGTCTGTAAACAGTCGGTACTAAATTTGCCTTCGTTTAGCCCTTGCTATATACTGTGAACAACCACGATGTATTTTGTATCATGACCACGCAGACAAAATGTCTATTTTCTTCATTTTCATACAACTATCACTATTTGTCTATTGGAACTTTCTTGCTTTGGTATTGTTTGGCAGGCCCTCACCTCCATCTACAACAGATTAATTTCAGGTACTCGTTTTCCGTTGACTGATGACTGTTTGCAAACTTGCTTTCGGTTGCTCCATGTTAAATGCCTTTTTCTGCCGGATAATTTGAGTATCTGGCTATTTCATATTCAAGCTTAAACAGCAATTTTATCGTAAATCTGTCAAAAGTTTCGAATAAGTTTCATTCATTTCTATTATCTTTACTGACGTTTTTCTAGCTCGGAAGCTAGTAAAATCAACCCGACCGTCTGGAAAAACGTTTTTGAAATTATCGATTGCGCTTTAGACTGAATTTTTCTAAATCACCAGGAGCGCTTTAGCAGCCAATTTGAATTAAACGGAAGGGAGTTCCAGTCGATAGCTTCCAGAAAATACGAACAAATGAACTTATTTTCAACGCATGGATGCAGAAAAATATTAATTTGTGCTGGGACCTTTAGAAAATTACATTTTTTTTGGTAACCACATTAGAAGTCTACAACATTCTGATCCAACATTCCGGCTCAACAAATAGGGTGTTCATTGCCATCATCTAAGTTTGAGTCGTTGTCCAAAGAACTGTTTATTGGTGTTCTTGTTTGGACAAATTCTATCGAGAAAATTGAGTCCACGTTCATGCAGTTGGTTAGGTCATGACGTCAACGAATCCTTTGATCAATCCTAATCTGCGCACATCATTTTTCAACAGCTTAATCCATTTTATCGATTAATGCCCGGATTCGAGGTTGGAGGCCCAAATCACTCGGTTCCAGTCAGTTTACCTCTTGCAATTTCCGGCGGGCGTTCATCGGGCTGAAAAACAGTCACTGAAACCATGATGTGGCATTGCTTCTGGGGATTACAACAAATAACTAGAACAGAGGAGGATCACGAATTTAACAATGTTTTCATGAAATGGGAATCTAACGTTTTAAGGAGATCTTCGGTAGAAAAGTCAACGAGTTCAAAGGCGCTATTTCTAACGATTGACAGACCAGTGATAAATGAACTGTTGTCTGAGGTATGTCCAAGAACAGAGCTTGCAAAGCTTCTTGTTGACATCCCGTCGGCGGCTGTCGGTCACCAAGATGGAAAACTTCTTCACAAGTCATACGCTGAAGAAAAAGTGTGTAGGAATTAGGTCACCGCGGAGTCGTCGAAATGCAAATAGGTACAAATCAACAGTTTCAAGTCGTGAATCACAGGTCACATGCCGCAAGTCAGTGGCCAACTTGGTAACCGCACGCTGAACACGCTCAACAAGGAGCATGTCCTCCTTCAAGCCAGCGTACACGATTTGATTGGTGTACCCAAGCAACGGCCTTATATGAATCCTGAAACGTTTTCATATCTTAGGGGGAAATATCCGTTTTATCATTCCAAAACATCAAAATGCCTAGATCTCTTTTTTCAGATAAATTTTCTTGAGGTCCACTTTGTTGAGTTTACTGTGAAGCACGGAGACATCGCCAGAACATCCACGGACTGATGTGTGTGCACATCTACTTTTGTTCAGAGGGAGACTCCAATCGTACGATCACGGCTTAATCGCATCAATGTCTGTCTGTAGTATACTGAGATCATTAGCATTCCAGATGTTTAGGTCGTTAGCGTAAAGAAGGGCGCTGTTGGAACTGTTGCCTGGAAGGTCGTTGATGTAAATAAGAAACAGAAAAGGATCAAGCATTGACCTTTGAGGAACACTTGCAGAGACTGGGAAGGGATTGGGAGGTTCGACCCAGTTTTAACTCTGAAAGTTCTGTTATCAAGAAAGAAGGTAAACCAACAAGGAACTTCTCGTCAGACACCGTATACTTCCAGTTTATACTTTAGGGGATCGTCTGGGACACAATCGAATGTCTTAGTAAAGTCAAGGAAAAAAGCGTCTGAAATGAGGCTATTGTCCTTAACCTCAACCAGGCTATCCACGAAGATACGCATATTTTCCACGCATGGCAAACTAGGAAGTAAGCTGTGCTGTGCAGAAGAAAAATGACTATTCTCTAGGAAGTGTTCAGTGATGCCGTGTTTTAACAAGCGCTTCAGCATGTTACGTGGAATACTAGTAAATCAGACTGGCCTGTATCTATCAGGGGGAGGCTAACCGCCCGCTTTAAAAATTAGGAAGAATGCCAGTCTGGAGTGTCCAGTTGAACAGTTTGTTGAGAAGTTTTACCAAACCAGCTGCCGTTCCGACGAGGACCTTGGGGTGGACCTTAGCTGGACCTATTGTACCATTTGGATTAACCTTGAACAAAAGGTATCCGACATATAGTACGGAAAAGGCAGCAGTAAACAGTGGTTGCCGAAAGTTTCGTAAAGGTACAGTAGGTTGCTAGTTCAGCGGTGCAACGTTGAAGACCACCGGCTAGTGCTTCTTGAATACCTCGGAAACTAATTGTGGTTCGAATGAAGTTTCTCCGTCGGGCAGTCAAACAGAAAGAGCTGAATGCTCATTATTTATAGGTAGACGCACATATTTTAATGGGAAATTTTCGTTTTCGCCAGTTGCCAGTAGGACCTTTTCTTGTATGAGCTTAGTGTGTTTAAGGAACTCTAGCCTACGCCCATTTCGAACAGTGCAAAATGCATTCAGAGTCTCTGAGTTAACTGTAAGGAGATGCTTCACGAATAAGTGAGAACGGCCATCAATAAGACAACGCATTCTGTGTGGAAAAGGTGGACGAGAGTAGAAATTGCGTAATGTGGGCGGTACGAAATCATCGACTTTATGAATTGCGTTTTGAAACACGTGGTAACTCAGATCTAAAAAATCATGACCAAGAAAGATTGAATCAAGCCGTTAAAGTCAATCTGAATGAAGTATAAACTTGTAGACTTTCTTACTGCCTGTTGTAACCAGTAGCAAATAGAATATAACGTCAGTAAGGAGTGATGCCTGTGTCCAAGTGGTGGGTTGATGACCACTCTGTCCACTAGGTGACTCTCGCTTGTAATACTTGAATCAAGAAGGAAGTGATTCGACCAAAATGATCCATCATCGAGGTGCCGAAATGCTGCGTTCACACTTTCCATCGTATCAGCATCGACAAAGACGCCGAGTAAACCACTGCCATAGTTCGAACGAGACACTGCTGATCATTTTATCTTGGGTGCGTTGAGATCATCTAAAATGAGAAGATGAGGAAAACTTTAAAGTCTTAGAAGATTTATTGGGCCGTCAAAAATAGCGTTATTATCCGAACTGCGAATGATAAACAACTTCCACTAGGAGCGTCCTGACCGCGCAATGCTGGCCGTAGTCATAGGGCATCACATCGACCGGAGGCCTGAAAATTCTCGATGACCGTGGATGCCGACAAACGATGATTACGAAAAGTCATAGGGCCTCCCATTCTCATTTGGGGGAATCGCCAAGGTAGACTGAGTACAAAAAGATGTTCGGTTCACTATCACTGATATCTGTAAAATCCGTGTCCGCTAGAGCAAAATGTGCGAAGAGGCGGATCATAGGTCAATTGTCTTATTTGTGGAGGCATACTAAATAAGCTCAGACAGTCGGAAGCAAATTTCTCGTCTGAGTGAACGGGAAGAGAGACAGAAAAGTTGAAGGAGGAAGTTGGAATGAAAGGCAAAAACTAACGAAAAAGATGCGGGTGACAGATTCACAGTGATCGCCCTTCTGTGCCCAGCAGCTGTGAGATTTCTCTTGGATTGTGGCATGCGCTTCGCCGAAGCTTTTGCGTAAGTGAACTTTCCGGTGGGATGTGTAACCTGTTAGTTTTAGGCTGCGGTTGATGATTTATTGGGCACATCCATCCTTAGAATTTTGGGAAGGTGATTCGCTGTTTCCTAAACCCTAAAGTTTGTGTGGACTGTTACGCGAGAACAAATGTTAACCGGAAAAATCATGGGTCCACCCGAAGAACATGCTGGAAAATTCGCGTGGGTTGTTAAGCGGAGGCAGGTCTCAGCCGCAAGAAATGTGGGCTCATTCAGGGAACATGCTGGAGGAACAAACCAGATGAGTAGTTTTTGAGTTGGGTGTGGGAAATCTAGTAGGCCGTTCCGATTGCAGATTTTAGGAAGAAAATGTGCCGTAACCGGTGTAATGAGGGCCACGTAATTTGGAGACGTAGAGGTTGACAGAGTGTTGGTCCCATTGCTTAGGTCACTTCTGCATGGGCCCTATGGTTTTGTTGACGGTGGTCAAGGAGGGAACTTGTGGGTTGGTGCACTCTGCCGGCGGTGCGGAGGAAGTAAACAGGGAAAGCGTGAACTTTGGGTTAGCCTGAGGCTTCCGGTCAGTCTTGATATGTGCCCTAGTTCTGGTCAATTGCCGCTGCTTCCCCCGTTCTTGTAAGGAGTGATGCAAAAGACGCCCTTTCCGATGACATGCATGAGTTTTGTCAAGCAATGACCCTGTGTTAAGTCTGACGGGAAATATGACAGGAAGACTCAGCGATCTTGGATACCTTAAAGCAAAGCCCTCTCGCAAATCCCCCAACTGATAGGGTCTGCAGCGAGGGGTGCATCCGAAACCAACCTGATCTGGTAGCTTCGGGAGGATGTACAAGACAGCTGTCCTCATAACACTACTATTCTCTCACGGATAGTTCGATCCTTGCGGTTGACAACAACCTCATCTATGTGAGCCATAAACAGCGCCCCTGTCTTTATTGTTGCAGCAAGTCCTGTGAGGGCGAGAGCTGAATACTCGTTTAGGGAGGCTGATTCTGCTTTCATATTTGATTGTACACGCTGCGTATCTCTCAGTCTTTTTCATAAATGACAGCTGTGCAGGATCTTCAGCCATGTGGGCTCTACAGTGGCATCTGAGAACATCTTGCGTTAACGCATTCTCAGCCACAAAGATGTATTCTGTATTTTTGAACACACGACTCCTGTAGGCCGAAGGGATATTTGAGGTAGTAAGTATAATAC
>JTDE01004037.1:54292-78793 GCA_014338405.1 Paragonimus skrjabini miyazakii
GTCTATTGCCACTGTCATAATCAACAACAACAACACATCTGCAATCGACATTGCCATTTATCTGTAATAAAATCCCCGGGAGAAAAACTAACCAGTATGTAATGTTAGTAGCGTTAATGGTAGCCAACCAACAATCAGTCAGAAGACCCACAAAGCGTAAATTTTTAAGGCTGATTTAAACACGGTAAGTTTTATCCTGAGCTATTCAGAAACCAACTATGGTAATCAGTGTTTAAATTGTAACAACGTAAAAATGCAATGTATCCACCATAGTAGAATTCATGAGAAACCGAAAATCTTTCGGCTTCAAGCCTTCTGATTCTGTGAAGGTTACAAAAACATTAATTGATCAAGCATCTGAATTAAATGTTGCTTGAAAGTTCGGGAACAGAACATAGTAGGCCGCGATAATCAGCTATATATAGCTTAACACTCAGGATTGTGGAATTCTAAGAATCAACCAACAATGGCCTTTTGTCTTACTTCAGCCCTTTTCAAGGTTTGAGCTGGCTACCACAAATTCTTCCCCAATTTACTTTGAAGTCTACTCTAATTCTGATTGTCTGGCCAAATGTTTTACTTTAAGCTTGGCAGATTTAATGACTAACTAAGTACTAACATTGCTTCTAAAAGTAAACCCATCATTCGGAAGCATATATCTATTAGAACTGTAACGAAAACCGACGACAAAATATTGTAGGAATTCCCTTTAACCTGGCACATCATTAGGTGCCTCTGAGCATTGCGGCACTCTTGATGGATTTGGCCAAACCGTTTAAAACATATCCTAAGTTCCATCACTGACAACAGCAGCACTCCTAAGATCAAACCGTCTTGGAGCAGCTCGTAGAAAAATAAAGATCGCCGAACTGAAAATAAAATTATACCGAAAGTTCTACGGTACTATTGGATTAGCAATAAAGTGTTCAACGCAAACAACTGTATACTTCAGTTGTGGCAGACAGTATCAACAATAGAGTCGTGCCGTGAGCACACAACTCGACTGATTAGAAATTAATAAATATTAAAAAATGACTGTGCAATATCGCTCCACAAGTCCCTTCAAAAATCAAACAGAACAGAAAAATTTCGTCTTCTTTGACGCAATCCAAAGAAAAACAAATGGATTACACAATGACCTTGGGATCAGCAGAATAATATGTACGGGTGATTATGTTTGATCACGTTGCAAAATTCAGAGGGAAGTATCTTAAAGAGATCAAGTACAAAAATGGTGCAACAGAAGCATGTAAGAAGAATTTTCTAGAGAATTCGACAACCAAGTGATAAAATTTATAAGGCGTATTTCCTGTATAATTATGCAACGCCTGCCTTCATATTGCATTTCTGTCTTAGCTGTCGTAAAACCCAGCCTTAACAGTCGTCCTTTGCTTTGCATCATACACACTTTTGTTTTTATACCTAGGCTGATAAAAGAACAACTAGTGAAATCCACGTGACCAGTACAAATTTGTCGGTTGAATTCGAAATTGCACAAATCACGCAGATTTCAAAACCTTTCCAACTATTTCCGTCAACGGTGTTTTCGACAACAGTTATTCATCGAAAAAAGGCCGAAAAGGGCCTAACGTGAGGTCAATGGCGCAGTGGTAAACACGGTTGCCTCATGAACAGTATGTCCGTGGTTCAAGTCCAGGCAGTGGCGATGATATGCACTACTGACGAGCTCTAATAAGAGCGAAACTCGAGTCTAGTGCTTTTTTTCGAAAGGGGCCAACTGGAAAGTCTATGGGGATGCGACAGCTGCGATCAATTGTGAGTGATGTTCAACTTAAAATTAACCAAATCCCCGACTACTCATCAGTAATCCGAATTAATTTAAATTGTTCAGGGCAAGTTTTTATCATTTACGCCTAAAGCTCTAAACCCTGGTGTCATCAGATCGTCTTTTGACTGGAAGTCCGCTCGTGAAATGTCCTGCTGGATCAGCGACTAAGCATTTGCATTCCGTCAGTCCATATACTCCGGTGCTAGATGATAAAAACTCTCACTGTTTGAAATGTGGACAAAAGCGAAAGTGATAGCACCGGATGAAACGCAGTAGGTTGAATTAAAAAAACAAATCAATCATTTCAACTGAAGAAGATGTCTTGCGCATTGACATTTCGTTCGCGTCTCATCGGTTACTTTTGCGAAATTAACATACACGTTATATAGTGAGAGGGCAAGCAGCTAGGCAAAATCGATCTAGTCATGTCTGAGACAGTCAATCAAGTGACCAAAGCGGAAGCAGCAAGATGCAACTGAAGCGTACTGATTATCGAAAATATGAAATAGAATTGCTGTGGGTCAAACGGGTAATAGGAGTCCAAAGAGAGAGAGAGATGGTTCAAACCAAAACAAAAATCCATACAGATTGAATGGAATTGGTGAGATATAGTTCGGAAATCCATACGGATCAAACATAGTTAGGAAGATGTAAATCGATTCACATTGATTAGAAAAGATAACGCCATATGCACTTAGAAAGAATAAGGGTGGTACAATAGTTGTTAGATTGTACGAGGCGGAGTCAAAAAGTAATGCCAGTGTTTTTAATTCTGGCGAAGTTTTTCATAAAATTACCTGAATTTTTCCCAGTTACAAATAATTATATCATTTACGTTATGTAATAGTTTGTTTCTTACTTTTCATGTTTTTAGACTCACAAGGAAAATTCAGAATGGCTGCCCTCGTAGAGTTGCGTCGAAAACAAAGAGCAGTGACTGAATTCCTTGTTGCTGAAGGGGAAACCACCATGAACATTCACAGACGATTAACAAATGTGTTTGAGGACAACACTGTAGATTATAGCAATGTATGCAGGTAGGTTCGTCGTTTGAAGGATGAAAAGGTGGAAACCAAAAGAGTTCAAGACGCGAAAGTCAGCTGGAAAAATCATGGCGACTGTCTTTTGGGATGCTCAAGGTGTCATTCTGCTTGATTTCTTGCCCAGTGGAGAAACAATAAACTCTGATGCCTACATCGAGACCCTGACGATGCTCAGAGCAAGAATCCAACGAGTGAGACCCGGTTTGCAAATCCGCAAAGTCCCCCTTCTACGAAACAATGCTCGACCACACAAAAGCATCAAGACAAGGGAGACAATCGCCTCATTCGGGTGGACAACTTTACGGAATCCTCCATACTCACCAGATTTAGCGCCTTCAGATTATCATCTCTTAGGCCCCATGAAAGTGGGTTTGAGAGGCAAACATTATTCCGGTGACGAGGAAGTGAAAACCACAGTGAAGAAGTGGCTCAAAGAAGAGACAACAAAATTTTACGAGACAAGGATATATGCGCTCATTCAAAGGTGGAACGTTGCTATTGAGCATAATGGTGACTATGTTGAGAAGTAAGGATGTGATTCACAGAGGACCAGCTTTATTTTGATGTATAATACATATTCCTGTGTTGGTAATTATACCTGTCCGAAATAAAGTGGCATTACTTTTTGACTCCCCCTCGTATAAAAAATACATGGGTCTAAAAGGTTTGGGTTTAGAAAGAAAAAATACGAACGTAAAATGGAATCAGAGAGTAATAGTTACATTTTTACCAGCATAGCGCAAGGCTAGTCACCAAATGCTTCTTGGCGCACAAGGTGGGATTCAGCCGATGTATTGACACAGATTCCACAATATTAATAGCCTGTTTTAGTTTAGGTCTGAAGAACAATCTAAAGGCGGTCTATGGGTCCACTGAATGCCCGGTCTGCAAAAGGTGCTTTGTAATGGCACTGACGGCACAACCGACCCCCGAATTCAAACCCATTTCGGTATGTGTTCGTTGATGCATGTGCCGAGGTGCCTCCTAGTTCTGC
Source organism: Paragonimus skrjabini miyazakii (assembly GCA_014338405.1). NCBI lineage: Eukaryota > Metazoa > Platyhelminthes > Trematoda > Plagiorchiida > Troglotrematidae > Paragonimus > Paragonimus skrjabini miyazakii. Next base: position 58,119 of record JTDE01004037.1, read on the forward strand.
CGAAGTATCTGCTTACACAGACACAATCAAACGTGTATAAAATGTTGGATTGGACGAGAAGGGGCACCACGTCCTTTCTGGGTGTAGTTGGAACACGGGTAGTTTCATTCACGTAGACGAATCGGGCCGCGTTGTAGGTGCGTTCGAGCGCCTCATCTAAACGACGTTTTATGAGAGCTGAAAGATTATCACCTTTGATCCGTGTGGATTTCCTAACTATATCTCACCAATTCCATTCAATCTGTATGGATTTTTGTTTTGGTTTGAACCATCTCTCTCTCTCTTTGGACTCCTATTACCCGTTTGACCCACAGCAATTCTATTTCATATTTTCGATAATCAGTACGCTTCAGTTGCATCTTGCTGCTTCCGCTTTGGTCACTTGATTGACTGTCTCAGACATGACTAGATCGATTTTGCCTAGCTGCTTGCCCTCTCACTATATAACGTGTATGTTAATTTCGCAAAAGTAACCGATGAGACGCGAACGAAATGTCAATGCGCAAGACATCTAACACGTTAATATTGAACTTTTTCAAGTTTATCAGTGGGAATCAGTGTTTCAAACATTTCGGCTGAAATTTCAATGACACCTGTAATACAAAATATTGACTGTATTCAACGTAACTCCCACATGAATGCATGAAACATTGCAACTTTGGCGGTCTTAAATCTTATGGACTGCAAATGTGTCCATAAGCAAGTTTTCCAGATTCCGGCATATCAAAATATTGGGAAAACTTGCACGGCACTTGATTCCCTTCGGTATTTGGATGTCATTTGCACTTTGATTCAACCGTCTAATTCAGATACGTTCAAGTGTGTACCGGGTAATTCACATGAGAAGAAGAATACGTGTGAACATTCAAAATTAAAACAATCAACCTACCAGAGTCTCATTAATACTGCTTCGGCTGTGTGGCAGAAAAAAATGTGTAAAAACGGGGTAGTACTAATATAGTGAACTGGATATTTCAATGGTCTGTCTGTGGTACGCTGTTTAAGATGGTTTCACTTGAGATGATGGTTTAAAACACAGTCATCTTTTGGCTTTGATCATTGTGACAGGCTAATCCGTTTCGGATGCCGCCAACATCAAGACGGTTTCAAGACTAATGTTTACGTACTGTACTCACAGGTACGGTATGTGACTGTTAGTAACTACTAATAGTAATAATCTGTAGGTTCAAATAATTGAAAATCCCCGTAGAAATCATGTAAAACAATTTGGGTTTGGACGAACAGAACTGTTTTCGATAAATTCTCATCTTTGGTCGGTACAATTATATATCAAATCAAGTAATAGTAAGGGAAGTTATTGATCAAAATAGTACGAGGATAAAGCGATTGGGTGAAATACAAACACGACTTCGTTGTGCTTATAATCACAAGGTTATTCAAAAAAGTTCGCGTGCTGTAAGCTCTGTGACTGTTTAATCGTATGTCACTTGAATGTGGTACGAATTGAAAGATCCGCACGCGTCCGGTTCAATAGTTCGTCGACGGCTGGTCTGTAACCTCCCTAGCTAAACCTTTATATCGGTGTCATTTATAACGCTTTGCGAGATCATTTGTACAGTCTGACGAATAAATATTCGGTCGCTGTTTTCACCGATGTTTTTTCTGTTCCGTCTGGTTAATTCATATCTGAGAAAAGCGACATACTGAAATGATGGGCCCGAAGTGACACGAATACGCAAACTTCTGATCTAGAGTCAGTGATATCATTAACGTACAACAAATGCCTTAGGCGGCATTTGTTCACTCCTTAACAAGATGGGCTAGAAAGCCGAGAAAATTCATAATGTTCAATACGTAAGTTGAAGAAATTTAGGGAAATAACTGTAACCACCGTAATATTGCCCACTTTGTGTATTACGTATAGAGACCGCAGTTGATCAGAAATGTTCGAGGCAGGGTGTGTCAAGTACATGTAGAAACCTGCTACATTTTGGGGGTACGCAAGCATAACAGCCAGCTTACACAGAGAACGGTGAAGCTAAATTTGGATAGGTTGCTACTGTGAAAAATAAAGTATACAACTAGACAGGATTAACTTGACTTCACCTATAAGTGACTTTCGTTTTTGCATTCACGGGGACTCTGAGGCTAACCGTTTATTAAATTGCACAAACAAACAGTGCAGTTAATTATGTGGGTAACATGTATCTTATTGAATAGAACGAGCAAGTCAATATAACTGAACTTTCTCAAATGATTATTCGGTGATATTTACCGTGGTATCTACTGTTAGGTCAATGATACAGTGGTCAACAAAGTTATCACATTTGGACCTGAAACAGAGTTCATTTTCTGACCGTGTCAAGGATGCACACAAATCACAAGTCCTGGAAACAAAGAAATTCTAATCTGATTGTTTCCGCTTCAGTAGTCTATATGAATGAGAACGTTTATTTTGTTTGTAAGCAGAGTTCAAAGTGAATTTTCAAAATCCCTCAGTGCTCAGTAGTGGTTCAAGTTGAACGTCACTCGCAGTTGATTGCAAGTTTCGCATTCAGAGAGATATTCGATCCAGTCTCAATCTAACAGAAATACTAGTCTAGATTCGCTTTCGGTCAATTTCATCAACCCTTGCCACAACCGGAACGGAAACTCCGACTGCACTTTCATGAAACAGCAGCGTTGAGTACTGCACCACTGGCGCTACATTAAACAAAACCGAATCATGTCAAAAAAGCGGTTCATTTCAGGAGTACTGATCAGGTTGCATCATCCTCTCAATGGTAGTCAAACGGTAAATCATACACCGTAGCTTTCTAGTCGATGTAGGTAACAAAGCAGATACGTGAACAGCATACCGTTGGAACTGAAGACTATATTACATACAGTATGCCCAAAACACGAGGTTGAATAACCAAGGAAGCGGAAGATAATGAACGCAAAATAAAATCCATGGAGAGTTTGCTTAGGCAGTTCCAAGGAACCGAACCCACGTTGGACAGAATGAACACTGTTAATCTCAGTTGCAACTACTAGTGGCCTGCTACTGTTTACACATAGACTGAGGTCACGATCATTTATGAGAAAAGTGTGTTGCCAAGAAGAATAAAGTGATTCACATTTTTAGAAGCAAAGTAAATTGCTGTCAAGCAATAAACGAGACACAGAATACATCTTTGTGACTGAGAATGCGTTAACTTAAGGTGCTCTCAAATGCCACTGTAGAGCCCACATGGCTGCAGACCCTTCACAACTGTCACTTATGAAAAGATTAAGAGATACGTGAACCAGGTCATTTTCGGATGCACCCTTCGTTCCACTCCTTACGAGTTTGGTGATTCGCGAGAAGGTTGCGCTTCAAGGCATCAAAGATCGCTTTGTCTTCCTGTCGTGTTTCCCGCCAAGCTTAACACAGGGTCATTGCTTGACAAAACTCATCGCCTGAAATCCGTGCATATCAGTGTAAAAGACGTCTTTTTACACCACTCCTTACAAGAACGAGAGAACCCAGGCACATATCAAGACTGACCGTAAACCTCAGGCTGAACCAAAGTTCACGGTTTCCTTATTTACTTCCTCCCCACCGCCGGCAGAATGCACCAACCCACAAGGTCCCTCCTTGACCACTGTCAACAAAACCATAGGGCCCACGAAGAAGTGACCTAAGCAATGGGACCAACACTCTGTCAACCTCTACGTCTCCAACTTCCACAGCTCTCATTACACCGATTACGGCATATTTTCTCCCTAAAATCTGCAATCGGAACGGCCTATTAGGTTTCACACGTCCAACTCAAAAACCACTCATCCGGTCTGTTCCTCCAGCACGTTCCCTGAATGAACCCACAATGGTTGCGGCCGAAACTTGCCTCCGCTTAACAACCCACGCGAATTTTCCAGCATGTTCCTTATGCAATATTTTCATTGCGAGTCCGAACAACGTTTCACATTTCTTGCTGATCGAATGTTTCTTTAAGAGGTCGACTCGTTCAGTCGTTATTCTCGAATGCATAAACATGGCTTGACACAAATTTGACGCAGTATTCTGTGGCCATTGGATACAGGGTTCGATCTAAAATATTCTTTTAACACTGGGAGCATACTACTGCTTAGTTTCCTCTTGAGGCTGGCGCTTTCATTTTGTCTGCCCTATTTTCAATCTGATCTCTTCTATTGACAGAATGTTTCACACATCGGGTCTCTCATTCGCTATTGATCTCACAATGACACAGCGAGGTTAACTAGGTGACAATCCACTTTCTAACAATAGATGAGATATCCTAACAAATGAAATGGCTGAAGAGCTCGATAGTAAAGAGATAGTGATTTGGGAAGCACGCATGCTGTTTTCTTTCCGGAACCCGATAAAACGACACAAACAGCCCAAGTAATGACGTGATGAAACTTGCTTCGGATAATTTTTTTCAAAGTGCAACAATTGTAGTGAAAATTAGGAAAAAGGGAATAACGTGAGCTGGATGGAATGTTGAAAACAAACATAAAAGCAACGAGCATTCTTATTAGAAATGAGAGACAATAAAGTCGATAAGTATTATGGATCAATATTCAGTTAGCAATCGTAGTAACAAATACAGAAGGTAAAACTCTTTTCCATGACCAGTTCGTGTGTATGAACTCATTTTCTTTTTGTCACAAGGCAACATGCATCAGAGTGTGACGGTTGGACTGTACCTGCGCCGGTCTGTCCAGTTTGATACCAGATAAAAGAACATTTATGTGACACTCGAAGATTACACACATATTGATGACACTAAGTCTTTCCATCTGATAGAAGACATTTTTGAATTGGACAGTAGAATCTTCATGAAACAATTCGAAACTATTGGACAACCTTGTAAAAAAGAAAATCACGGTCAATTAGGACAGCATAAGCAAAACGTTCCATAAAACGACGTAGAATGTTCTTTCGGAAGATTAACTGTGCCTACTTTCTGACAGATAACACCTCACAATTTTTTACCAGACCTGTGGTTTCATGAGAATAAAACGGTAGTGTTTTGTATTGTGTTCGGCAGGTAAGTAAAAATGAAAATAAACATTTATTTCGTTAAACGCCTGCTTATTTTCACTGAAATATTTTGGTGATTGAGGGTTATAAACCATGTTTTTCTTTGATACCTAAAGAATCACAACAAAAGTTGTGACCAGAAGCTTATGACCACACGATAACAATTCAGTAATTTAACTTCTGCCGTGAAAACTTGTAGCATAAATTCTCGTATCCTTTGTTTCTTACTTGCTCAATGTACTTATTCTCAGTAAGTTTCGGGACTTCTCAGTTGTAGTTGGGCTGGTGGTAATTCGAAGTGTGAAAGTATTTGTACGCTAAATGAAGATGTTGTTACTGCTTGGCGCGTGATCCATCGACTAATAGTACATCAACGATATAAACGAAACCAAAATTGAAGCCGAATTTTTGACTGGTTTGTCAGCTTAATGCCAACACGGTGATGACCAATGAAGCCCGAAACGATCAAAACGATGACCGTTTTATGAACACCGGGAGTGTCTACCCAGGTGTTTCGACATGTTCGCCCCAACGAATTGCTTGGAAATGAACAGGCATGCTGTCCCGGTTCGGTGGGAATTAGTGAACGGTGTCACGTCGTGCATTTGGTGGGTTGGCAGACGTTTGCGTCCTTGAGGTGAGCGTAGCCCCATGATTTAACGCTTATAGAAAGCCAGTTCACCAATCATTTTGTCTTCACACCCGCGTAGCTGGGTTGCGTCATGTGATTGTCCGTGAGTCGATGATTTTTGTGCAGCCAGCTTGCGATTCAGTGTTTTCGGCGTGGTGCAACTTTAAACCTGCCTTTACCATCACGAGTACATCCTACAATATAGACCTATCGAGAAGTCTATCTATATCACCTTCTGATTGACCATATGCTAGTTCATTTACAGATACGAAATATCGGGTACATTCTGTTGCAGTAGGACAATACAGCAATAAGCTCAGATTTGTTTGTAGGCGGATTAATTCGCTGTCCTAGTGGTTGTTTACAAACACATCATGCATTAACTGGAGAAAAGCAGTGGCAAGCTACCATCGTTTAAAGATAATTAAATCAAGGCGCTGAATCATAAAAGTGTTGAAGCCTTTATAAGTCTTGGCCGAAAAGTGGATATCCTGCCTTCTTGATGCACAGTATTTGAAACACAAACGGTATAACTGTTTTATCCCTTGGATTCACAATAAGGGATATACCATTGGCAAGGCAAATTTGTAGTCTTCTCCAACAGTCACTTGTCACGTGCTGATTTAAACTAACTAATCAACATCACTTTGTAGTTTTCCAAATTATGAGTTCTGATGTTCTTCGTTGGATATTGGAATTTTCTCTAGTCAACTGCAATGTGTGTACCTAATTTTTCATCATGATGAATCTCCTCCGTTTGCTTCTCATATCACATTTCAAAGTACTATTTTAATATCAGCACGGACCGCATGACATTTATCGTCATTTGTTGTTTGTGGGATCTGCAACGTGTTAACGGTGCAATGTTGACGAACTAATAGAAGCATATCGATGACTTACTACTGCCAGTTTGCGCAAAATTAATGAAAACCGTCAAATCACTTTGAAGCTGCACAGTGGGAAAGTTCAACCTTCAAAGAACGGAAGTAATATTTCGATATAAAAACTGTCATACCGTTATTAATGTTGTGTCCCGTCACTGACTGTCCCTGAACACTTACTTGCTTGTGTTACTCACGCGATGTTGAACTGTCGATAAAAAGATAACCACATAAAGTTTGTAAGCTTTTCGACACAAAATATCTTCACATGACTTGTAGAAGGAATTACACGATGGTTACAATCAATTCAGTATTGAATAAAATATCACGGATATGTCACGATTACTTTCCTTTACGATCAAACAAGTCAAGAAGAAGAGCGTGTCAGGCTTGATTCACGGGGCTCGGAAGCCGGTAAACCACATTGATTATTTGTCAGAACAACTAGTTACGCAGACCTCCTAGGATTCTGACAGACTTGGAACTAATTAAATTCCATGTAGCTATTCTCATGATGTATTTCACAAAGACTAAGTTTTGGCTATTTACTCCTATTTGGCAGAAGAACGGAACTATACGTGGTGTTTTGCTCCATGAACATTCATTTGCCATAAAAATACCCCTGATGGAATATTTTTATTTCACCCACCTAACCCTAAAATAGCATTCTAGGGCTACTTAAGTCAGTTGTGTAAGGCTATTTTCATGATAAAAATATTGTACCGATATGTTCTGGCAATGTGTGAAGGCTGTGAGCAGGTTAGAATACATAGAATGGAACAATCCAGATATACTTCTGATGAATTCTCCAGTTCCCGGTAGAGAGAAAACTGACACATTTTCAGTCAATGCAACTAAATTTGTTCATAATATCTTCTCTGGAACGACAATCTAACTGCAATCGATTGATAATCATCAAGCAATGGGTGATTTGATCACAGATATTGCGGTCCCATAGACATTTTAATGGATCCCTTTCAGAACGAAGTACTAGACTGGAACTCGTCAGCTGTGCATATACTTGCCACGACCAACAATAGATCTCAATTTATTTGACAACAAAATCCCCTAGTACCCATCAAGAATGAAGGATTTATCTGGTAAACACTGAACACCATGAATGTTTGATAAATAATCCTGATAGTGAACTCGACGAGTTGAATTAACTGGACAAATATTGCGCCACCACAGGAGGCGATCAAAGCGTCTGAGAATTGTTCAAAAATCAGTGTGTCGGTGTATGGATGCATTTTGGTCTGGTTTACAGCGACTTGAGTGTCGTGCTTTTCTACCCGGTTTTCCTCAATGAAACAGGAAACGGCGTTCAGATGATGATTGTTAATACGATGTGAACTGTTGAATCAATTCTGGCATCGGTCGTACTAACTGAAAGAATACAGTCCATACCAGAATGGCTGTAGTGGCACATGCTCGTCCAAAACTGATTAAAAAGTGTAGAGACAGAAATGTAGCGTCAACCGACAGAATGTGACAGAAAGCCACCATAGTTCATATTCAGAAAGTCATTTCCAATTAATCATTGCTATAAGCGTTGCGTTTACAAGACATATTAGAATATCTGTGCAGTGCGCACAACGCCAACTTCAACTTGAAAACGCAAACGCCGTGAACGTGTATACGTCTGTCCCATAACTCCAGCTGACAAACGGTGGAGGGACGGCCAACAGACTAGGTTACCTTTTGAACCTGATGTTACGACAAGTCTGGCGGAATGCATATTCGAGGGACTGCAGACACAAACCAAATGTACTTCATTGAACCAAGTCTGGCCGTCTCTCGTTGTAGTCCTCCAGATCACACGGTTATTCTGACACAATAGTTCGCACGCACCGTATATATATATCTATATATTTCAATGGCCAATGAAAGTTAGATACGAAGCACTAGTTACTATGTGCATCTGGTAGTAAAAGACAAATGGCATTAGCATTTTGACCATAAAATCACACTAATGGTTGCCACAGGGTTAGACATGTGAAATATTGGATTGCAGATTTCTTTTTCATTCAAAAAACACTCGTGTCACTCGATATGTTGAATGACAGCAAGTGATCTGTGCCACAAAAATTCCGACAAAATTTTGGGCTTATCTTCTCAAGCCATTTGTAATAATAATTCTCGAGATCGAAAAAATACATCACGTGAACGTGACCGGAATTCAAATCCAGGCAGTGGTAAGGACACGCAATACAGATAAGTTGCACGAAGTTCAAAATCCCAGTCCAGTTGCTCTCTTCTAAACAGACGCCGGTTCAAGAGTCCAGTTGAACATGAATATACGCAGTGTAACTTGAAAGAGAAAACAATAACCGTCAGCAATAACCTGTTGTCCGAAAGTATTCTAGAATCAAAAGAACATCGAATACATGTACTGTAAGCAAGCCAGTACCAACACGCACTATGTTATCAGTAGCCAGGCAGTATATGATTATTGCAACATGAAAACTACCCACGCCTGATTACGACCATCGCATTCAGATAACGATTTCGGTTGGCCCACTTCGGAAAGAAAAACTGGACTCATGTTGCGCTCCTATTGGGGCCCAGCGCCAGGGTACACCATCGTCTAGACCGGAATTGGCACTCCAGCCGTCGTGCCTGTGAGACTAGCACGTTAACCACAACACCAATAACCCCACAAGGGGCACGGACGAATAGTCATATTCGAACGACCAACCATAAGTATTCCAAGTCAATGAACTTCTAACAAACGAGCATATAGTCAATTAGTTTTGTTAATTAGGTCACGCCAACTACAGCCATGTCAATCGCAATCAACACTTACTGACAAACCTCCATTTGCTCCAATAATTATGTGTTTCCATTAAGCCTTATGATAATGGATTCTCTCCGAAGACAGGATATTTTTCGAAATCTCCTGGGACAAGCCAACATTTCTGCTAAGACTATCTATAATTATTATGTTACTTCCTAAATGAAACCAATCTACTATTCATTGTAATCAAACAAATGATCGGTTACAGAAGGACAGTTAATTTATTCGAAACGCTAACTTCCCTCTATCCAGTTCATCAAGAAGCCAAGAAGACACATTCCGAGATATGTTTACCTGGTTCCACTTCATCAGTCAATAACATGAAATCTTAGGTTGTATTGGTCCAGCGCAGGCCCAAAGCTCCTCCAACTGTGCATGGTCAACTGTCTAATCCGTACCGCAGAAGCAGGTTTCTATCAACCTGCCTTACACTGGAGACCGAAATATTCTTGACGTACGTCGAAAGTTGAAATTTGCCACCGATTGCACTTATTTCGCAGCGGAATTGCGTTTGTTGCTTTCAACCCGCAGGATGAGTCTCCACTGTTCCCTTGTTCATTCTCGGGAAACTCTGTCTCTCGTGACATCCACCAGTCCACTTGCAGTTGCGGTGACTCATATATTGACGGAACAGAACGAGACCTACGACACAGAAAGGTGTAGCACATACTCAGGTGACTAGTGGAAACGACGACTCAACACGGGTCAACATGCTAACATCCAAACAGAAATCCCACGTCCTCGATCGCGAAACACGTAAACGCCACAAGTCATGTGGCTAACCCCATCACTTTGTTTATGGTCCTGCTACACAAGCACAAACCTCGTTTGGTGGCATTCTCCGAGGCCTTGTTTATCACGTTTTACGAACAGGCCTACTGTTAGCAAAACGTGCTGACACAACCACGTTCATTACCGTTGCATTGAAAACGTTCACCCGAATCCGAATGCATATGTTACATCCGTTCATTCCATTGTTATGCCACCATGAGTCAGACTATTATCTGTTAGCATACTTTATCATAACAGTCATCTTCTCAAGACTGAGACTCAGCTCGGTTCAATGTTTCATGCGAATATCAATAAAACCTGTAAGGCATAAGTATCGTTAATCGGATTTGTGTAAATTCTAACTAACCCATCTTTTGCAAGATCAGTTGCCAGACATCATGATTAGGTAAACAAATATATGATGCTGGAATCATATGTAACAAGCAGTCATGCGGTTACTGTCGGTTCGGTCGCTGATTGCCAATTTGTAATCAGTTCTTCATTCATCTCCACTCTGAAATACCACACACACAGGGAGAGGGAGAGGGATAAGTGAAGTTATATTTGAGATATTCACCTACATATTTATGAAATTAGATTTGATTTCTGAGGAGGATGAAACGTGATTATTCAATCGTATGGAGAAACATATTTCTTACTGGTAATTTTGGGCAGTGCACGGAAATGCTTGCAATGAAGTCAAACCAAGATGGTTCCGATGTTTAAACTGAGGAGAGAAAAACACGGTTAACCAATCTATACTGGCGAATGAAGAAATGGATTCACAGGATTGCGCACCAACTAAATGTAGTTCGATAGTTTAATACGTCGTCTAATCACCACCAGCCGTTGTATGTATGGCAAATGATTATCCGAATATATTCTCCGAAATTCAGATCAGTGGATTCAAATCCGTCCTGGCAAACTTATGTTATGTGTTGTGCGTTTGTGTATCACGACTCACAAATATTAGAAACAATAAACAGGTAGTGAGGTTTCGGAATCAACCGGGAGACGTTAACAACGATGTGTAAGATGTCATGTTATAATATCGCGTTTGTATTTTATCCGCTATAACAACAGAAATTAATGCAAACTATCTGCAGCTGGGGAACGTTTCACCAGTGCTGAAGAATACGTACTCAACAGACGAGATCAGAGTGAGCAGGGGTCGAATATGGTCTTCAAATCACGTCATATGAAGTAGACAAGTGTTGTAATGTCAAGAAGCCCACAATGATACCAGTGAATCATGATAGTATACTGAGCAATATGCTAAAACAGCGATTGGACGAATAAATTTGACTGTCACGTAGAAGACAGTTTTTGATGGGCCACTTGAAGTTGGTCAAATGAAATGAAAACTTACCCACTGAAAAGTATGAGAACGAACATCCAACTTTCGAGAGGAAAAATGATCAGGCTAATTTCTAAACCTGAGTAAATTCGAAGCAGATTAGTTGCTGTACAAATATGGATAGGTCATGAGGTGACACTTTTGGTAAAACGAAGATTGCAGTCAGCATTGAGACGCAAGAATACTTCAGATGCGTTCAAAGCGCGGCTGTAAACGACGCGCATGCATTCGAATCTGAAACAGATCCAGTACGAATATTTGTTCAGTCAGACATACTTTATGATTTCACTCGCTCATGTAAGCCGTAACACGAGATTACCAAACCGTCAAAATCGGCAGCACATATCAAATTAGCCTCTGAAAACCGAACTTGGAATGGGTAGAGGAGGCTGCGTGTGTAAACACTTGCACCAATCTAGCCTCACAGCAAATCTCCTGAGGGCTGTCCGCATTGTTTGTCAGACTGTACAAAAATGCGCTTCAGCTCTCTCCGAAACGCCAGCTATGTATATTACTAGACCGCCTTTGTATGTCCAGAAGCAAACGTTGGCGAACTTAGCATTATCATGCTAATCCATTATGCAGACACCGATCATTAAGTGTGTTTCATTTCTACTTCTTCACCTGTTCGTTGCTGTTATTGTTGTTGTCATTTCTGATGCTCTTGTTGTTTCCACTTTTCCCGCTCGGTTCAAACCAAACCTACCCTTGGTTTAATCACGTGAATCTAATGTGAAATGACTGACTACATTCTGCTCAATTCACTTACTGGTCGATTTGTGTGTGCAGGGCATTTGGAAAAATCACTCATCTATCTTTTCCCAGTCCATACCCCCATTTTTCGCTCCAATTTCTATCTTGTTCATTTGTAAATTCATAAACATTTTCAATGTGTATTCAGGTTACATACATCCTTGAACCGAGCTGTGATCGACAACTAGACAAATTCTACTAAATTGCATGTATGCACCCATTATTTCATTCACTTGGTTACCATTTCGTGTGTGCATCTGAAGATCACGAAAGGAATGTTGCTCTCGCAAAATTCATTGATATTGGCATACACCTACTTCAACATTAGTAACTGATGCTACTGTCAGTACTTCATCGCTGTAGCTTAAAATTGAGTGAACGGAGCAGTGTTGTACTCGGGTGCACTGGTGTGCAAAGGTTGCTTGACTCGTTTCTTCAACTACATTATTAATTATTCTGGTCTACGTTCATTACAACTGCATGTTTCGTCCACCAGTTCACCCATCAGCTTGACTGCCGGAAGAGTGTTTATTGATAGTTCACACAGGTATTGGATTTCGGGGAAATTGAGAACATTGCACACAACGCCTGTCCAAATTATATCATTGTTGCCCAATTTGTTTTCAATGGCCACAATTGTCCACGGCCCAATCTATCCCTCGGAGCATTTTGATTAAAAGATAGCAATCAGAGTGTCCAGCAGTAACACAGGTAACATAATTCACTGTTGCTCTCGAGAAAAGCATCATCGCACTTGGACAGGTCAGACCAGCTTAGCGTTGGAAGTGATGTTCTCTGAAACGCCAATAAAACCGGATATTTGGCGAGTGTAAAGAGTACGTCACGAAGGTTGTGTGGAAAAATAGGACTGATTTCTGAGCAATTTGTGATGTGGACGAATGAACGAGGCAGCGTTCACTGTATCCATTCGATGGGGGCAGTGCAAACACATTGATATTTGGATTCACGCACACCAATTGCCAACGTAACACCAATGAACCTTGTAGGAACTGCATATATCAACAGTATACGACAGGACCAGTTAAATAATACCTCCCATTCGCACACTGGTAACAATCGATTTTATGGTAAAGGGATTGGGTGTGTCAACGTTTTCTGCGGAGAAGAGATGACTGATACTGCCAGAGCAGTTCATGTTTCCATATGTAATCCGACGACGAGGATAGACAAATCGTTGTCATCCTGCAACATTTGTTGTTTTGCTCAGTTGATGAATAACATTGCGCCACCAGTTGCAAGCGGTTTCATATCAGCGGCAATAACGGTCTAATCGGGTCGTTCAAGTGATTGGTTGATACAGAGTATTCGACGATGCCGGATGTTTCGATTATGCGATAATCAACAGATCACTTTATTCTACTGCCGTCGATGATTACTGAAGACTATGCCCCACCATATGCTAACGTGAGCACTGATCTATTGCCCCAACGGATTTTCATAGTCTTTTCAAATGAACTGGCATATTATATGGGAGATCGTTCTGTTTAATGCGTGTCATTGCTCTGGAGATTCAACCCTAGTGCCTAACAGAATGAGCAATCGGACAGCTGTGTTGTGATGTTGATTTCGATTTGCGCCTCAGGCTGTTAGTGAAACGAACAAATTAGAATTGAATTTGACAACAAAAATACACCTAAATTCACTGTGATGCAGATTTCGTGATTTGGAGCTTTCATCGTACTGTGGATATATTCCTGAGATTTCGTGGTTAACTCACACCAAACAGTACCTCCCAGCTGGTCATTTTGATTCCTCCAGTCGATCTGCTGTGTGGGCTTATTTGACTCTGTGATATGCAGTTCTCATGAATTCTTATTTGTGAACAATCGGTGCGATCGGCAAAACAGTGCCAATCGGGCAATATTGTTCGCTTTGATGTTGTCGCAGAAGCTACTGATACAATCAATCACATTGCTACAGAACCGATGATATCACTAGTGTTTTCAATGTGATAGATTATTCAGTTAGTATGTTCACGAACTGTTAATATGTGCAGTTTCTATAGCACATATTGGTTTTACATTAGCAAATGATTAATGTCAGTTGACATGTCAACGTCTGGTGTCATAAATATTTTCTCTTTTGGCTGCAAGAGTTGACACCGGTCACCATATCGTCTTCATCACCATGTAACACTCTAGTACCTGAGAGAACTATGACAGTCAGAAAATCTCTGGTGACAACATTCTCACTTTAGCTGATTTCCAAATGTTTTGGAGAATATATATATATATATATATATAACTTGACAAGAAATTTATGTTTCTCGGAATTATTCATTCTTGTTCACTCAACGTGTGCGTAATCATACACTATTACATATGTGACACGGTGAAACCTGAAATAAAGTCGGATCGTGTTGTATAATGCGACAGGAAACGGATACATGGTGATCGATTGCCAGACTTCTATTCCATGGCTGTGGAGAGCTAGAAAAGACGATTGGAAACATGTACGCGTTCAGTGTGGGACATGCGAACAAAGAGACGGACGATTTACTGCTGTTCGCAGACGTGAATACATGTCAGGCGTGCAACATATTGTTTGCGCTCATTGCTGTGTATTTCAATCTAGCATTCAGTGGGAATCCAGATATAAACATCTCTACAGGCAAGCGCCTATTGTGGTTTACCAATAATTATAAAGATGATATTATAGCTAATAAATATCAACAAGGACGACAAAATTATCACACTAACAGACTATCTCCATCTAGTATTCACAATCTATGATAGCTTCATTATATTAATCGTTCAATTTCAATTCGTCCCAATTATGAAATTACCTATTACCAGCAGGCTGTGGGATAAATGAAACATTCATACGAAGTGAAAGCTACCTTGATTTTTACTTGTGAATAGATAAGGTATAATACGACGATTACTATTCAAACACTCAAGCCATGTATTAAGTTGGCTAATATCTTTTCAATCCAGTACTCGTTATTATCAGGTTGAGTGGACAATAATTTAAATTAATCGGGAAAATGATCACATCGGTAGCCACCAAAAGTCATTGATTTTCTGTAGAGGTAAATAAATAAATTCTAGATAGAAGACACTTTCAGTTTCTTCAAACCGACCTCATATGGTAAAACCGTATATGGTGAGTGCAATGAGGAATATGACCGGAGTACTGTGTACCGATTTGCGCTGATACTACGCGTTCAGGATTGGGAGAGAGAACAGAACAAATGGATCCTTGGGCGCGAGAGCAGGATCTTGCTGGTGTTAGTGAGCCTGTTTAAGTTGATGTAGACTAAACAGTACATTGGCGCGCAACCTTCGGTAATGAATACAACAAGTTCTCAGTTTTCTGAAGTGGGTGGCGCATTGAAATCTCATTATGTCGGTGAACTGAATAACATCGCGGTTGATACTTTGCAATGATGTCCTTAGTTGGTTCTCTGCTATTGTGATCTGGCCATCAGTGATGCTAGCCTAATCTACACTGTTTGGGTGACCTAAGTAAGTGCCGTGCTTATTAATAAGGACAGTCCACTAGGGTGAGCAGAGAGGAGTAGGTCGATCGAACTTTCCACCCGGGGTGAGTGAAAGTATTCGAATTAGTGATCATTTCTCAACAGTTTTTGAGCCAACCAAATGAGAGCTCTGATACACACCAGACCTCGCGATTCCGTAAATATGCTTGATAAAACTTCTTTCCTACAATACCCGCACTTCACTCTAGAGCAAATGGATTATCGATATTGCTATTGATATTGAGAGAACGTCGAGTCACTTACTTCCATGCTGAAGGCTAGCACTGTTTCAGGATAACTCGCAGTGCAGAATTTGAACAATAGTCATACACGAATTACCTGTCTTCTACGATGAGGCCTTTATGGTCTTTCCAACCAACTGAACTTGAACTTGAGTGAAACAAGGCGGAAGACTTAATAAGTGGCATAATTTTATGTTATGGATCTGTTCGCTAATCAGACAATAGCATCATTACGATGGGAGTGATAAACTTACAAAAGAGTCTTTCTGCACACACAGAGGTGGACACCAACGTTTCAGAGCAACTGTCTCAGCATATCATAACAACCAGGGCTTATCGGTTGCGAAAACAACTGAGAATGCTTGCATGGGGTCTACCTGGTGATGGCTCTTCAGAAGATGACGAACGATCGCTGATGCCGGTGGTTTGTGTGGCGGTTGCTGGGTGCATACATCCGCCGTGTGTTTTTCTTATATGTCTAGTTTCACAATTGACCCCTGTTTTCCGCTTTATAATCTCCTGTCCTGTAGTACGCACTTGATAATATACAGAGAAATTTGCCTGGCCATAAATCGTGCGCATTTACGTTTCTGACTGCTCTACTAAAATTTGTTTCGGGAAAATGCTGCTTTATATAATTTTATGTGTTGCAAATTTCTACACCTAAAATGAACGTTAGACTGAATAGGATCGTTCGACTTGGGGGAGGTATATATAGTCAACGCGTCTCAAACGGATTGCTGACTGCAATGTTTACTTGCTTAAGTCAGTTGTCAACGCAACGGAGGCCAACCATCCTCGATTACTGGAAATCTACACTAGAGAATTTGAGAGATAATCATAAATAACACCTGCAATATCCTTCTCCGTGTGACAAGTATGTTCATTCTCCAGTTTCACTTAATCCAATTGAATGGAGTCCGTTAACTAATCAGTCTTCAGAAATGGTGTTAAGTCTCTGGTTGCCAGGGTAACAAATGCCAATGTGAAATTGTTTGGAATCCTCCACTTGCATATTCACATATGTTCTAAACCTAGCTGCCCCTTGGCTTGCCCATTGTATTTTGTGAACCTGTGCATGTGTATTCATGACTTGAGAATTGTTAACGAAGGGACTAGCAAAGAACGCCAATTTTCAGTCTGTTTTCTCACTGAGGACATTTGCGTTTTTTACTTCACTTATCTTTCGCTATCGGGCGGTTGTTTCTGGTGCTCAGATTAGTTGATAACCTCCTCAGAAAATGCACCACTGAGGGTTTGTTACTAGGTCAAAATTTCATCGCTGTTTGCCTTGTTTTGAAAACGTTTGGCTGAGCAACCTATGGGAGTAATAAGTTTCAGTCATTTGTGTGATGCTGTGCTTACTTCTAGCTACTTTTATCATTTCATTATCCTCAGGTTTTCACGTAGAACTACTTCCATAATAATACCAGGTTCTCTAATTTAATAACCGTCTTTGGCTTCACGAAGCATGCAACAATACCAACAACCAAATTTATTAATATCCGTTGTTTATCTTTCCTTCTACTGCTTCCTATTAGTGTGTCTCTTCTAATTATTCGGGGCAAATTGGTTACTGAATCTGTTGAATAATTGTCAATTAAATGGCAGTCAAATTAAATATATGAACTCTGTACTGATTACGGTAGGATTGTGTTCACTTTTACGTGGAAAGTAGTGTTATGGCTTTTCATCAACTCGTACATGATTAAAATAACCTTCGATTATTTTACGACGACTACTTTAACAAGTGTCTTTCGTTGCTTGTTCTGTCCCTTAACGAGTACCAATTTGCTTTTAATCGATATAAGCGTTTGTGCAGTAAGGTCTACAGCATAACACACGGGGTGACTATTTTGTGATAGCCGACAGATGGCAGGCTCTAAATTTAGCCCCTTTTCCCACTCCGTAAACAAGATGGTTGACACAACAACAGATCGAATTGCTGTTTTGTTTACAATGGCAATCTGGTGAGCATACCCGACGTACATAGGAAGGCACGTGATGAATCAAATCGAAACCAGTAGACAAGATACCTTCACGCTTGTGCTTAACTGCCGAGGATTTGTCAAATTATTTCTGGATTTGCCCGGATAATTAGACAAAACTGAACAGTATGTGGATCAGTTTGGCTTAGCTCAACGGTAATTAATCTCACTTTTTCATAAATTTTTCTTCCAAACCTAGGCTGTTTTAACAAATTGGAGTCACCTTCTGTAAAATGAGGTTCGGATGCGAAAAAACGGTTCCGGGTCATGTAACTACTCGTGTAAGGAACCTAGTGCTAACAGCATAACTGTTCCCTCAGTTCGACTAAATTTTTGAAAAATCTGTGGTGCATCTTACTATTTCGGTGTAAACTTGTAGCTAGAACTATTATAATCTAGTATCAGACGGTCACTGTTTTAATAGTTGACCTCAAACACGGCAGTATGAGTGTATTATCTCAAGTTGGCAGGCCCCAGTATTACACCTTAGGAAAGCATATACAAGTCTCACCAGATTAACAAACGTACACTCGTTGCTTTTTCTATTCTTTGAACTGAATACTACTTGTTTCACTTTCACTTTTAACATCTTACCTAGGTAACTACTGCATTTTCATGATTTTTTCTTTATAGGGCTTCTTGAAGTAATTCAAAGTCGGTTAAAGTATTAATGATACTATCAGTCAGCTTGAGGTTTTTGTGCATATGTAGTTCTAGTTAGGGCACATGGATTTTTGTGTTTCAATCCCCCTCCATAATAATACACAAGTTCAATTTATAAAAGTTTGCAAACCAATAATTTTTGTCCACGCCTCTATTTACTTTCATAATTACGCTCAACAACTTATTTCTGTAGCGAAACACACATTGTGCGTGTTAGAAAGTTTAAGACTGTTCAAAACAAATTCCGAGACCAATGGTAGCCTTTCTGCCTATCTTTTGAGTTGAAACAAAATATTGTCTGGTATAAAATTATCCAAAACGCATTAGTTTCTTCAAGCTTACTTGAAATGGCACTTAGGAAAAGCGAGGTTTAAAAATACTCGACAGTACTAGTCATTTGTTGTTGCAGCATAAAGTGCTATTACGGTTGCATAGTCAGAATCAAGCTTATGGAAAGTGAGAAGCAAAAGAGTGGAATGATGAAAATATTTCAACAACGTATCGATCGATGTTTATATGTACTGAATGAAATTATCAAGCGACTTTCAGTTAAACATTTATCACGAAATAAATGAGGGTGTATGCGATGTTTTGCTAATTTAAACTTTTGAAACTAACCAAGCTTCATTAAATTTCTAACCATATCATTACGGTTATTTTTGTAAGTTTTAAACAAGACAATTTCTCTGAAGGCTACCGATTACTTTTATACTGAGGTAAACAGGATCAAATGGACATAACTGTGTTTTCCTCGAGGAAATTTCCAACAATATTTTTTGAATTTTGTGATTTTTTGGAAGTTTTCTGACAGAGTTATAGATTGCTTCTGAAAATATTGTTCATAACCCAGGTAGTGTGGTCAGGAGTGTTTTTCTAACTTCCGGTTTGTTAAGAGTTTAACAAAAATGTCTGAAAAATGTGTTACGCGAACAAGTGCACGGTCAGAAAGTGGTGAGGTTGGTGTTCTATTTCTCATCGGTAACTCAAAATACCCTAATTCTTAATGGATCGAATCGGCATCTGCGAAAACACGTGGATTCCGATTGAAACTACGACCGAAAGCGACAGTGATTAGTTGAACGTGAAGCTCTGGGGTGTATAATAAAATCGTCAACTTAGCATAAAACATCATGGGAAGTGCAAAGAAATCAGTCGAAGGAATAATCTGTTGTTTTTTCTTCAGAACCACTAAACTGCATGATAAGGCCTAAAGATCCTAAGTCGATAACGGGAAAATAACAGAAATGTAATGCAAAACCGTGAAACATACTTTCATCACTTGAAATTACACAGCTGAATATGAACATTCTCCAACTCTTCAAACTGACTCTGCTGAAAAACGCATTCTGGAATCAGCCGCTCAGCCGCTTTTAACGCATGCAAAACATGCATGATACTGCTTCATCAACAATATGATAATTCGGTCGTGCCTAATGTGACGCCAATTGCGCAATGGTAAACACGATTGCCTCATGAACTGCGTGGCCGTGGTTCTAGTCCCGGCAGCTTTAATAAGAGCGAAAATCGAGTCTAGTTCTACTTTTCAAAAGGAGCCAACTGGAAAGTCTATGGGAATGCGACAGCTGCGATCAGTTGTGGGTGATCAGCCTATATGAAAATCAAACTACCCTACTACTCATCAGTAATTAGTTTGTTGGTGGTCGTAAATGATGGTAAGGTCTCCCAACTTCCATGTCAACATCGCACGACGCCGAACTGATTAACGTGTTCCTTAGTTAAACGCTACTTACGCTCAATGATTCAGACTGTACCTGATCACTCTTAGCCTAACTAGTTTAAAACGAATACCAAAAGTACGTACCTACCGTTATGTATAGTTTTTAGAAAGTTAGGTCCGATATTTCTACGTGTAAATCAAAAGGAAAAACGAAGGCCTGATTAAGTGGTATTTCCTGAGGCACACAGTCCACTGTCAAAGGTCACTCTAAATGTGTATGCCTGACGAAGAGTTTTCTCAATATCTTCAGTATTTGTCACTGGTCTAAATGCACGCCACCAGATTAGTTTAAATTTTTCGTTTATGTCCATATTTTCTTCATATCGATGAAAAGTTTAACATGTTGTTTCACGAGTAACGCC
>JTDE01004038.1:34602-47894 GCA_014338405.1 Paragonimus skrjabini miyazakii
ATTTTGCGTGCCATGTCTCGCTCGTTAGTCCGATCCGATCGAGCGATGACTCATCCGATTGCCTCTGTTGTCCACTATTCCATCGTTGAGGATTTGTGCACGTGCCTACCTTGCCACGTTGAGGCATTCCGTCGAGTGATTAAATACTCGCCCCGCCGGTCTGACGAGCCACCACAATCCGATATGTTTCGTACCTTTTTGTAAAAAAAACTCTCATTTGCTATAGGAGAATATTCACATGAAGTTAGAAAGTATGAATGCAGTGGTTGATAGACACCTAAACAATAAGTTCAAGGTAACATGACGATTTGATTATATTATAATACTTTGCCAACCAGACACCTTTAAACACCTTTATCGAGAAAACTGGTTACACGGTCATCAACGTGGTTAACTCAATAGGCATTATTGTCTGCTGAAGCGATCAGCTGAACTAGATGAACACTTGGAAGGGTGAGGTGACCTACACATTTCTCCCGTGCAGGTGAATACTAAAACCTACATGACAGACAGGTTTGCTACCACTGTGGTTGACAGATGTGTTGATGAGAGATACAACTCAACATCGTTACGCATGCGAAGACAGATCCTCACTATTCTTATCGGCGTTACAGACATCCATTTTATTCCAACTTACTTCTTCAGAAGGTTTACTTTATTGGTATATCAATGAGGTGTGTTAGAAAACGTTTTTTTATCAACCACTTCTGTGAACCAGTTTCGTGGTATGAGCTAGAATCAGGATATCGTTGTACGGATTTATGAGTGGCTCTGATAATGGTAGTTCGAAATGCGACAAAACTACCAGATATTGACTTGCGCTGGGAGCGTGCATTTAGAAGTTAACGATACTGAACCAACTGGAATAGCAGCGGATGGGAAACAAAGGCTCGGTTTGACGTGGTTATTATTGAAGAAAGAGGAGCACCAAATAATACTTATATTTCATACTATCATGGGGTTATTGTTCACTAATATAACACGCTCATCGAATGAAGATCGTGGTCCAACTGGAACTCGTTGTGATAGATTACTAAAGTGGAGGCGCGAGTATTTCAACACTCGGTGGAATACTTCAACGTGGCGGTAAGGTATAACCAGAAGCTCACGGTGAACGGACTGCAGACAACACGAGCAACCGAACGAGCCATCGCTCAACAAAATCGGATGGGGAATGGGAGGCAAAAAAAGCCACAACGGAAGGCGTCAGCCGCACACACAAACCAGACCGAAGTGCACGCGACGTGAGAGTGGAAACCGCCGCTGTGTTTTGGACTGGAATCCGGCCCATAAACACAAGCGCGTGCGTGGCGTCGGAACGGGCGAGTTGGACAGTAAGGATCACGCTTTAATGAACGACTTTTTGGAACAAATACACAGATACAACGCACGACCATGCAGGTGATTACCTGCGTCAATGTCCTGATTGGTCAGCAAATAATTTTTGTGGACAGTGGTTTAGATGACAGAGACGTTCGTCAAGTCAACATAGGGACAATCAAACATTTGAACGGAAAATGGTATAGTTTGCAGGCTAGAAACTAATACTCATGACACCGTTCAAACAAAATAACAGTCCAAGTGGATTGGTTTTGTCAGCCAAGATCCCATACACTATAGATCAGACTTGTGGATGCATAGACTCGATCTATCGTCAGTGTGGACAGTAAATGAAGCGCTGATGACAGTGAGAGGAAAATGAACAGAAGAGAATACACTCAATTACGACCAGATCGAACTGGTTTCAAGCGGAATTATGCTCATTAACTTGATTTCAAAATTACCTAGCAGCACCCTACCATCTTGTTTATCTGGGACGTAAAAATAACTTAAGTATCTTGCAAACTGTTCTAGTAGACAGCGGTCACAATGAGAAATACAGCACGCGGTACTACAGGCATTTCATCAGTAGACAGAGCACGCGCTTTGGATCATACAGAGGACCGATTGGGTAACTGAAATTTACCGGAATAACAAAAAGGAACTTTCCAGACGAAGTATGACCACAAAACGATGAAGACAGAGATTTTAGTTTTTACTCCATAATACGTTGATTGTCATGTAGCATACAGTCATGTATAGGCTGGATACTGTCAGGTTACTCAAACAACAGAGAAGTAGTTGTTGCAGCTCAGCTGAGACCTGCGGCAATCGGACGACGTTACGGGTAGAATAAGCAAGACATGGTAACAAGACTCATAAAAAACTGTCAAGCTCGGAGATGATTGATCATGGAACGTCCATCTGGTGCCGGCGAAGATAACGACCCAAAAGATGTGTACAGGTTCGAAGAAATAGACTAAACCTATGTTTTCAGTTTTGGGCTGAAAGTAAGGAGAAGAAAAGTGTGTATTTGCCTTCCCCATTGTCTTTTCAGTCATACTGTAGCACGCCGTAGAGAACACATGGAACATTGAGGCTTCCTGCTTCACATATATTACCGAGCAGTCACCTCCTAAAAGAATCGCTAAACTCTAGTTTCGATTTTGCTAGAGCTCACTAGTAATGCATATCCTTGAAAAGGCTGAGATTCGAACGCCCGCTACCTTTTATGAGACAAAAGTACTGATAGTTGTGCTACTGATATCACTTACACTGGTTAAATGTAAACGTTCAGATGAAGTCCTCAACTCAGTAGACGACAATACGCTCGTAGTTATCAATAAGACCTGACAGTCAAGCTCATTCGAGTGCCATATACGCCTCATGAAATATTTTGAGCAAATACCGTGACAGCTGTGAACTGAAATTTCATCGGTCACTTTCACACTGTTAGACAGATATTTAAACACGTCTACAAATCTGTCTACTTGTCCGTTAGAGTGCAATTGTGAAGGCACGACGAGAAAATCAATTTTAAATTAGTCGCAAAGCGTGGGAGATCCAGTAGTTTGTAACAGTTGCCAACCACTGAACTGTAAAACTCCAGACAGCTTCTAACAGTAAGTGAGCTTGAATATTTGGAAATCTATGCAGGTATTACAGAAACACATTTTCAGGCAACAGAGCCATCTTAGTCTATTTGTCATCTATGACTACAATGTGATTTTGAAGCAGACACAGCTTGGACAAATCTGCACTTCTGATAGGATCGAACAAGCTAAAGGAATTTACTGATCGAAGTAAAAATTGAACACCTGTATAAAACTCAACCACATGTTCGGTGTGCTCAGAAATACAGACCCGTCAAAGACAAGAACTTATAGAATAAAGTTCTGGTTGCTGGAAACTGGTTCATCAGTCGAATTTGTTAGTTAACAATGAAGATAAAAGAACGCTCCAATTCGACGTCATTCAGAGCACACTGATAATTGACGTTCCGACTGTGATCACACACTGGCGAGCTTTAATCTACCCCACTGCAAAATTTGAATGAGACAGTGTGATCACTTCACGAGACAGAATGTTCACGACATTCAGTCATCGTAGATAGATATCGGTATCGGTGACCGGTTAGGAACATTCCATATTCGATCGTCCATCTTCAGAATACAACCGACAACTGAATTGCTGTAACTATCTGTTAGGAATGTGACCACACCACAAGAAGTCCAGTTTTACGAAAAGTCAGATGAACAGAACAATCGCAGAATTATATATCTGCATTAATTCGACAACAACTGGGTTTGATACTGAATGACCTAATTAAGTGAACGAAGAAAAACAGCACAACGGGGATGAACTGAAATGTTTAATAAGAAGATTACGGCGCCGCAGATAAGAAACCAATCCATCTGTCTAGTGCAATGAGAGCTAACGCTCGTTATGTTTGCCTTTGCTTCGATAAACTATTCGCCTTTATCGTGGACATTTCTCTACGCTACTAGAACGATTAACTGTTTTGACACTACTCTACAGAATACCAGTGTCCTCAATCAACGACCGTCTACCTCGTCTCCTCATCTTGTACTGTGTGTACCAGCGTATACGTGAGTGCATTTCCACTTACGTATGTGACAATGATGACTGAATATTTGCTCAATTTGGTGGACAACCGCTTCGGTCAAACAGCTGGCATCCGTATACCCGCAGTCGAGGGGTATGCACATGACCGCATGTCATGAACTTAAATTAGGGCAAAGCATGGACAGTCCTTCAGTACTCTGCACATTACGCTTTTGTTGAAGAAAGGGACAATTAATGACTAAAACCATCGGTGCCCGAAGGAGAAAGTTTGTCAAATTAGCATCATGTTGGTTGTGCTCATGAATTGTTGTATGACAGGATATAATCCATAGTCGTCTGGTGTATGAGTATCTTGTAATTTCTGCTTCTGCAGAAGAGCATGATTCAGTTATAACTTCATGGACCAAACGAATGCAACTTTAAAGGAGTGATGATAAACAGAGCTCTATGGGTTGATGTCACGCGACCACCAACGCGGTCAAACCACTGGAATCGTGGGTCGCCAATACTGAGGATAAATTGGTCGGAATTGTACTCACCGTTACATCATACGGTTGGCAGCGAAATTACAGACAGAAATGGTGTCTGATGCTGTGATCTTTGACTTCGGCAAGTATGGTGCCTGAACAAGTGTCCCGGGATCAAAATGTCAGGCGACGTGACCTGGTGGTAGTTGAATCGGAAAAACCAATAAACATCGAATGATCAGTTGATGGTGGCTGGTAGGAATTCTGTAGGCTACAAGATCAACCCCCATAAGGTCAACGCAATGGTCTGTATTAGTAAGAGACTGTTAAAATGACTACCACTCACGCGAGTGGCGGTTCAACGCTTCATTAACCTACGTCTACCGTACCACAGCAGGCAAACGAGCACACAAGCCCAGAATAGTTTACCGGACGTCTCATCTTACAGGCCCAACGTCATCAAGGGATGCAGCATGGCAGATATTTGCTTATACGGTCGTGAATACGCGTTCCAGAGTGCGGTAAAACCGGCCGCCTCGTCTCTGTCGTCACATCACCTTTAAATGGTAAACTGATACATTACTTTCTCCACTGTAGTAATTATTAGCATGTACAGTGATTGTTATCGTGCTCCTAATTACAAACCGATCACGTTCATCCTTAGCCGTAATTCCTAACCTAGTGTCTCTATAGAGGGATTACTG
Source organism: Paragonimus skrjabini miyazakii (assembly GCA_014338405.1). NCBI lineage: Eukaryota > Metazoa > Platyhelminthes > Trematoda > Plagiorchiida > Troglotrematidae > Paragonimus > Paragonimus skrjabini miyazakii. Next base: position 39,680 of record JTDE01004038.1, read on the forward strand.
TTGCTCTACTGGTGTCATACCAAGTAAGAATTCAATACTGTTCATAAACCATGCAGTATCATCACTGGAATCAACCGATGTGCTAATTCGATTTTGTCTGCACACCTACCTTTGCATACGATCATCGTCCAAAGCTAGGGCGGTTTACATGTGCAGCAATGACATACTTGGTCGCACGTTTTAATCCACTCAAATATTTGGCCGCAAATCACGTGGTTGTCGGTGAGGGACAAACGACACGCGCGTTACATCGATCAAACTATCAACCTGTTGATTTGTGGCCACATAAACAGTGTTTGTTGATTTTACATATTCTAATCGATTTGTACATTGCACGAGTAGAAACCCTTCAATTAAGTGAGCGGAAGTGGTGCGATATTACCAGATATGAATTCTCGTCACGTATAATTTGCCTAAAGCAGGTTTTATACATTCAATCTAAGGGACTGGAAAGTAGTTTTGAAACGGAAGTTGTATTGTGCACCTCATGCATTTTCAACTTTGACCCGCACTCTTGGGTTCTAAGGATAGGGCGGATGTTGTTCATGGCAGTGGACAGAAACACGGTAGGTTAATAGACAAGTACCAATGTATAGAGCAAAAATAAGCAGACTGTCACTTCATGAAGAGGAATCAATGACGCGATGGATACAAGCCTCACAGCGATCGCTGCGCCTTGCCATGTCAGAAATCACTTCCAGCTAACGATGCTGATGATTGCGCAGTCTTTAACACAACAGACAGCACAATAAAACATTATATAACAGTGCTTAACGCTTAGAAAGGCAGTGACCACGTCCTAGTATGGTCACTTCATGATTTTCTTCAACCCTCAACAGCCATACTGAACAAGTTGCGGCGTGGTAAAGGCTCCGTCAGCACACGGAATACATGATCTAACCAGTGTAATGCACCTACGTTAGCTCACAAACGCAGATATTTCCCGACCACACGTCGACAGATTGTGGCGTTGCGTATGCAACCAGCCCATGCAACATGAATAATGTTATACTTACAACGATGATCGAATATCAAGAGCCTTCTGTTGGAATTGGTTGAGTTTTTGAGTCACAAATTAATACCGAGCATATACAGGCATTGTAAATCCTACTTTTCAGATTCCTTTGCTACCAAGTGCCTTATCCGTCACGATTTCTTCTGGGATCCCGAAGCGAGCTAACAGGTGTCTCAACCATCGTATGATACTGGCAGTAGAAACTTTACCATAAAGCTAGACTTCAGGTCATTTGTTGTAAAAATATGCCACGACCGAGCAGTTTTTCTGATGTTGAGGAGCGGAACTGAATGGGTCCATGATGTCAATGGCAATCTTGGACCAAGGTTTCAATGGACAGACGATAAGTCGTACTGGTGCGTCATCATCATCATAGACAACAATACATCAGTAGTTCACGCTGATGCTTAACTGTCACCGGTGCGTCAACTGGCTTTGAACTCTTATCGGCTTTTTGGCAAGTGGCACAATTACGAAGGAATTCTTCTATCAATGTTGATATTATTGACCACCAAAACAGTTCCTTTAACCTGAGTTTCGTTCGAACTATTCCTGGGTGACCCTCGTGTGCACATGCCATGATCCGAGGAATGAGTTCGTATGGAGCTACAAACATAGGCTCTCGCATCTACAACCGATAGTTCTTGCTCTAAAACGTAAAATGCCCGTACCTCACTGGTGAGTTTGTTATTAGAAGATCAACCTTGTATGACATATTCGCAGATTTCTCCCAGGTTCTTGTCGCTCTCATTTGCTGATTGAAGTTCCTGTTTATTGATGGTTGGCGATTCATAAGAAGTGAATGCGGAAATCCCATACTTCTCTTCCAATTCATCCTTGCAGTCAGCTACATCCAACGGAAATCGCGAAATTTCCGTCAGCAGCCTGATTCTCGCGGCCCGGACGGATTTAACTTGAAAGTCGTAATTTAGTAACCTCACGTACCAACGGTTTATTCTCAACGGTTTGAGTCCGTTAGATCTTTCTGCTTAGTAGGTTTGCCAGTGCAGCATAATCTGTGCGAAGTGTGAACAAAAGTCCGTGTAGGAAAATTCGCCATTTTTAACAAGCCCAAACGCAGGCAAGGGCTTCCTTTTCGCCAGCTGCAGTTGAAAGCTTCCGGGAAGCAAATGCGATCACTTTTTCCTGACCATTCTGCACCTGTGATAGGATCGTTCCCAAGCCAACATTTGAAGCGTCTGTAGAAACGAACGTAGGACATTTCTCGCCGAAAATGGCCATAACAGGAGTGAACACAGTGCGTCTTTCTATCTCATCGAACGCGGGCTGTTGTGCTGATTTCTATTCAAAAGGGGTTTTCTTCTTCGTCACCGTACGCAATGGTTCCGCCAAAGTGACAGTCTGGTAGATGGCGTGGATGATATGAACATATACCTAAGAAGTGTTTAGTTTCTGGTGCATTCTTCTGAATGGGAGTATCTGTAATGGCGCGAGTGTTTTCAACGTTTGGTGGGATCCCATCTGTCGATATGGTGTGTCCAAAAATTCGATTTTATGAATACCGAATTTGCACTTTGCAAGGTTTAATCGAAAACCAAGTTTATCCAGCCGTCGCAACACCGCATACAAAAGACAGCCGTGCTCTTCACCAGTTGAGCCACTTGTCCGGGAAGATCCGCTAGTAAGTGGTTCATGAACTTTTGCCAGGCAGTTGGTGCTGAACTAAGGCCCATCGGAAAGACTCTGTAGTGGAAAAGTACGTTGGCTGTCTGGAAGGCTGTGAGGTGCCTGGGTTCTGGCGTTAGTGGCATGTGGAAGAATGTTGTCCTTAAATTCAACTTTGAGAAGAATCGAGCGCCAGCCAGCTTGACCAATAGTTCATCGGCCGTTGAGATTATAAATTTTTAGCCACCAAGATCTGACCATTCAGCGCCTTCACGTCATTGCATATTCGCACTGTACCGTCCATTTTTAGTATCGTAACCATGGAGTGAACCCATTCTGAACTAACGATCAAGTCGTTCGAAACTATTTCTTCTATGGCAGTGGTCACCGATTCTCGCTTGATCAGAGGAATCAGGCGTGGTTGTGTTAAAGAAAATGGTTGTGCTCCCTCTTTGAGGTGTATTCGGTGGGCAACAAGTGGTATTCGGCTAATAAAAACTTTCATTAAGTTTGGGTATGTATTCCCCACGGTTGATGTGCTGATCGCCATAATCCCCATACGATCAATAGAAGGCGTTACCTTCAGGGCCACCATTGCATTGTGACCGAGTAGAGCTCGATCGTTCGAGGAAGTCACATATATGGCAACAGTTGCCGATGTAGATTCGAGGTATAGATCTATCACAACGAAGCCTCGAATGTGAACACATGCATTTGAGTAACTGTTAAACTGGTAGGCTGAGGGATACAAAAGCAAATCACTTACATTTCTATCATAGAAACTTGAAGGAATTATTGTTATCGGGGAAGCAGAATCCAGTTTCATATCTATAGTTGTTCTACGGTGGTGTGCACAAATAGCCACCGTTCGGATGCCCGATGAAGAGAGCTTGGACTCCGGAAACCCTTTGTTTTTGTTTCACAGTATGAACAGAATTATTTACTGAGTAAGTATGTGTTGACAATATTGATGGCGAGTCATCACCAGGAGTACCTTGACTCACTTGCGCTACTTGGTAGGATCTGCAGCATCGAACAAAATGTCCTCGTTTACCGCAGCTCCTGCAGTCAAGTTTATCAGCCGGACATAGTTGACAGTCTGCCTTATGCCGGTTACTACCACAACGATAACACATTGAGGAAGTTGTCAACGGCGTCGGTGTGGCAGGGATCATACAGGGTAGACGTGATGGTTTGTGTGCGTCTGTTTGCAACAGTGATGTGTAGAGCTGTCTGGCGTTGACCTTGCAGCTGGTTGTGAGTTTGTACGTTACAGGCCCACAGTCGATCTGCACGGTTTGCCCACAAATGCACACCCTTCACTCAGTGCGGATTTCCGACGACTCCAACAAATTGGGATATTTCGCTGAGACCCTTTTGCGTTAGAGGCAATCTCAGTGGGTATGTCGGTCAGTCTGGTCAGGACGGTCCCAAAACCGCCACGGTTGCTCACTAAAAAAGAAGGTATCGACGCGTTAGTGCCTGTTGCAAAGTGCGCATACTACTAGGAACCAACTGGTACTCATTAGTAAGACAAACTTATTGTTCCGCAGAGGTGTTGGTGGATTCCAGCATTAATTGTATGAGAAATCCTGTCGGATTTGTCGATCCCATGGATTATTTCGTGGATTCCAATTGAGACTGTGGGACATGTGAGAGACCGAGTGCGAATGCAAAATTTCCGAGCTCCCGGTGTGGCATTGTGGCTCAGTTGGTAGAGCGCCTGTCGCGTTTGGGCATCGTGGTTCTGTCGCTGGGTAGAATTCAGCCAAAGCCCTGATATTTTACAATTGGGTCTCATCTGAACTGTTAAAAAATTTGACCCGTGGCGGTGAATGACTGGACTCAGCAGAAAGCGTAATCAAAAAGACATAAGTATCCAATTCCGGTTATTGCGACGTGGAGAAATTGTAATTAAAGCTACAATAAGCTTATGAGGTTTTTGACATTTCAAATACTAATCTAATAGTTATGGTCAATTGTTGTGCTTTACTTAAGGTTACTTTCCTGCCCGATTCTGCATTGTTCAAAAGTCGGCAGTGCAGCAGACATCAGACTGATTACTCGCTGAACCTTGCCCTATCGCTCAAACACTCATATGCAGTTAGTCATGCGAGGGGACACCCGAGGCTAAAACTGGAAGATGTTACGGAGCTTGTAATTTGCAGTACTCCTTTGGAAAGATGAACACATCGGTTGGTTTACGATAGTATGGCCTTATCATCAAAAGGACAACCACGCCGTAAATTTAACATATAAAGTGGTTTAAACACTGCAATCCTGTTGTGTAGGCATCATAGACATCTGTGCCCTACATGTGCTAATATTCAAGCTCCGCTGCGAGTGGTCGTGCTTTCAACCATCAACAGCGTATTCGCCAACGCACTTAGGAACGACGGTACTACTTACAAATATCACAATATGGTCAATGCTTTTCCTGAGTCACGTGTTTTCTCCACCGTCGTTATTGCCTATATGGGTTAATGTTGATTGCGCTGGAATAGAACAAATCCTTTGTAGAACTATTTTCTAGCTGCCATCAAGTGCCTTCACACACACCCCGAAATAAGCCTTAATCATTCTCACTGTTTTAGATCTGTACGGTGACTGTGCATGATAGTTTTCAGAGGGACAATGTTCAATCTAGGCTATCCGAAAGAATAGTTATGAACTGTCCTCTTGGTCATCCGTTTCATCCTGGAACAGAAGGAACCATATGTTTGGCACAGGCTTGACTGGGTCCGTTAGGTTCCTTCAGTCAACATTAGCCACATGATGGCAACAAAAGTGGGAACTTTGCGATTCGTCATGTTATTTTGGCAATCCATCTGTTGGAGCGAAGATCTCAGGTGCACCTCGGAGTCAGTCCAGAATTATACCAACTGCAGTATAATGAAGTTTTCTTAAAACAAGATTCGACTCTGACAGTTAATGGGAGTTCAGCGTCCGTAGACATCTTTGAATTAGCACAACTGCACTAGAACACATGCTATTCCACATGAAGAGATAAACTTAGACTGAGGAATTCAAGGTCTAACTTTTCGACTACTGATCAAATCCTGTTCTTCACTGTATGTGAAGTCACTTAAACTGTAGAAGTCCAAAAGAAAAAGTGACTGTGAACCTCGGGTAGTTTGTGTCTAACTAAATAATCTAATAATATGTTAGGATTCGTAGAACGTGCTCATTTTTCGGATTTGGTCTTGGTGGCAAATTTGGCCTCTGGTTGCAATAAACCACAACTAATCGAGTTCAGAGGTATGAATGCTGTCGTTATCTGACTGAGTTGTATGTAAACAAATGATATTTAATGAAATAGGAATAAATACTTAGAAGCAGCTGTCCAACAGATACCAGCTTGGTATCACTTGATTGACTGCAAGACATAGGCGCCTAAATGTTGATCATTTGAGTATAGGCTCGTAAGCCTTCTAAAATTAGTTAGTTCCTTTTAACTAAAAACTTTTTTTTATCCACATGGTTGTATGCTAGTTAAATACCAATACGACCCTGCGACATAGTATTGTCAACGATACTGATCAACCATGAATTTCCACCATATAACTTGTTCCCGGAGGCGAAAGTGAAAGGTCAATGGAAAATAAACCAAGAACTCCTGAACGCGTTGAAATCATTGACTTGGACGTTCTTTCATAAACCAGATGTAATTGCCGGCTATGATTTCTGTCACAGATAAAGTGAAATCTTAAATCAAGTTGGACAGAACGATATGGATAGGAGAGATGGCAGTGTTGACAACTTCCACAAGGGCGTCTCGTGTTCTTCTGCAGCACTCTACTGACGTGGGTGTTGGAAATATGGGCATTTTGCTTGTTACCAACATTATGTGCAATTCCCAACAAAGAATCTCGTAATAATGAAATAGAAGTATCTAAAATAACATGAATTTTCTTGACATTCCTACAGATAGAAATCCGCCAGAATATGCTGAAACCGAATCTCGCGGTTATAATAATTGCTCATGGTCAATGGCCGTTAAACAACCGGTTGGGAATCCAAATCCCGATTGGCACAATTTCCACCCACGGTTGAGAACCTATATTGAGGTTGACATATACACTTCTAACGCCATATGTAAAATAGTAAACTCAAATACCAAGAGTACAAAGTCGGTTGGACACATTCTGATACTGACACAAATATGCGATGATGCAGGGTGCATTACAAACAGTGTCCTGACAACTAAGACTTCGTAAGGGAGGTACATAGAAACTGGCACGCAACTTAAGTACGTACATGTTGACTGCCGCGTGCCGGAAGACCTCCAGTCAAATATTGCGGCTTATACACTGGGGGAAAAATCCCAATGGAATATGATACATTCGTTTGACGTTGTGCTCAATCTTTTTAATGGAAATGCCGGCATGAACACGAGGGTTGTTGGTGATTAAGAGGGGATTGCGGTCAATATAAATCAAACACCACTTAATACATGGCAGCTATCCCATTCCCATATACTCCCAGCCGGCTCCTATCGAAAAAGAAGTATGGGACTGCGATCACGTTTCAGTAACAGACATTTGCAACGGCCGGGACTAGAACTTCACCGAGGTCTTCGTGAGGCGACCGCGTTGATCGCTGGGCTCACTGAACTCCCATTAGGCCTCACTGAGCTAGCGTATACTCTTATCGACGTTCGCTTGTGAATAACTTTCAGATTGTCGGATCGCCTCGAGATGAGACATAGTAACTGCCTTGTTGACTCAAATCTGTGACCCCATGAACAGGAATTCTCTGCAAGTTGAAAGCACAGAAATCACCAAACTTATTGGGCGATATTTGGATCAATGAAGGGTAGAATGGGATTCTGGCTAATGAAAACGGAACACCACCTACAAGTGATAGCAAGTTTCACATTCCCGTAAAATTTCCGACCAGCGCCCTTCGGGACGAGGTGCCATACTCGAGTTCAGTTCTTGAGTAGTACCTATAGTTATTACGATCAGGGTAGGGGTTCAAGCTAAGCTATCATGAAACAACTGTGTCAAGCACTGCGCGGGAAAAGTTCCAATGTCGACTGAATAAGGATATTTAATGAGTTCCAACAACATCGAAATTCGAGTATGGCGCTTAATTTTTTAATTGTTACGAAGGGGAATGGACGCAATCTTTTACTCTGAAATCGTCCGGCGATCTTTAGGTGTGTTGTGTACTATAAGGGCCGCGCACACGAGTGTGTTTCTGACTTGTCATCGACTGGCTGGTCTACGGACCAGTCGATCTTGTATTCGTGTGTCTGAGTCATCATTTGACATCCGCGCAATGTCCAGCAGGGAACTAAACTATTTGTTAAGATTGACCATCAGCCTTGGTTCCGTTTGTTCCCAATCACTCGTGTACATGTCTTGCGCTGTCACGTCACCTACTTGCAGCTCGAATACTACTGGTTACTGTCCATAGCTTGACCTAACGAAAATATTTTGAGTCACTGAATCATCATCATCATCATCATAGACAGCAATACATCAGTGATTCACACTGATGCTTAACTGCCACACAACCACGAAGAAGAAGAAGAAGAAACAAACCCTGTTTAGGAAGAGAGAAGAAAAA
>JTDE01004038.1:48235-64116 GCA_014338405.1 Paragonimus skrjabini miyazakii
TGTGGCAAACGACTAGCTGGCATCCTTAGTACATGACCTAACCACCATAACGTTGGTTTCACTACAAATTCCCGATCAGTTCTATAGTGTGCATCTAGCTTTTGAGTCTTGAGCCTTTCTGAAGACTACATCGAAATGGTACAAATTTTCAGCTAGGATAATGAACTGAAATTTATGCAGCTTCTCAGACATGAAGGCCGTAGAATGTATGACGCACTGAAATGGAAGACGTCTGTAGGAGACGCTCTCTATACTTTGGACAAGAGAGAGATAACACATGCGAGATAACAAATGCAGCGCGGTCTAACTTTTCACAAGAACCCAATGGAAAAAAACTGGAAAACTTTATTTTACGTCTGATCTGCCCTGTGTATCAATGTAAACTGTTTCGAACAGCAGTAAAAAAAAGAAGTAAACGGTTTCATTGAGCGTTATGACTTGTCTTGGTAGGACGAAAGTATTCAATGTTCGTGCAGGCTTCCACAAATCGCATCACTCGACATTACTTGGTGGCAATATTGGGAGAATTCCTAGGCAACTGTATCGAATAGGAGTGATAATCGATGTCATTGCATTAAGCATATCACAGCAACGACTGACACCACCATACAAACAAGAAGCTAGTTTAAATGCTCAAGAAATCGTTCGAAGAGATCTGATCGACCTGTGGTAATGTCCAGAGTGGGTGCATCTGTTAGTTGCACTTCTAAAAAAATACCCGGTTATTCGTGTCCGTAATTTCCTAGTGTGCGCAACTGTGTCAAAAACTCATTCGAGTTAGTAAACGTCTTAAAGGCGGTTTCTGTGAGTTCAAAAACAATTTACTCTATTGATGTGCAATCTTCGTTCACTAATGTTCCTCTGTATGAGACTGTAAATTTTCTTCGTGATTTCATTTCAGTTCAAAATATTCAGTTGCCTCTTCCTCCTGATTACCTCGGGGATCTCATTTTCTTATGTACAGAAAACATTCGTTTTGAGTTCGAAGGAGTTGCTTTTAAGCAAACTAATAAAGTAGCCATGAGCAGCCCACTAGGCCCAAAGTTGGCGGATATTTTCCTTGGAATGATTGAAAGACAAATTGGTGATAATATTTACATGACCACTTTATACAAAAGGTACGTCGATGACATCTTGATTTTTACTGAGAGTGACAAGTTTCTTCCAAATTGTAACCTTATGAACTCCACACATCTAAATTTGTCTGTTACTTATGAAACTGAGTCGAATAGAAGCCTAGCTTTTCTAAACGTTTCTTGACGACACGCCACAACGATCGGTTTATCCCAAAGCCACTTGGAGCGGAATATACCTCCAGTTCTGCACCCATGGCCTACACGCGTGGTTTGGTTAAAACATAGTTCGACAGAGCCCGACAAATCTGTACAGATGACCGGCTGACACAAGAGGAAAATGTCCTAACAACCGCATTATTATTTATTTCGGTTCATAGCGAGAAAACAACAGAAAGACCCGCAGTTCACACAGCAAGGAAAAAAGAGGTCTTCATAAAACTATAATTCAGGGGAGACTATTTGTCCACCATACTGCGTCATCACCTTCAGTCAGCTGTGAATCGCACATACGCTGCAGCTGAATTGTGCCTCTTATCATCAACACGGGGAGTTAGTCATGGAAACGCTAGACGTGACACACCTGACTATTCTGTCTCACATATCATTTATCAGTTCACTTGCAGTTGCAATGACAGCCATATCGGCAGAACGGACCGGTGCTTGCGTCAACGTATGGCCAAACACCTCCCAAAATGGTTGATTCAGTCTGCTGGGCGAACAAATAGTCGAGGGAGCACCAGAACGCGAAACCCGACATCGTCAACTGCGAAGCACATCCTGGAAACAGGTCACAATGTCGACCTAACCAGGTCGTTCACTGTGTTGCTACGGTATCTAAACCCCAAAATTCATGCCAAAGAAAGTCATTGTGTGCGCAAAAATTGATGGTTCATACTGTGTATCTCACATGGTAGCGTTTTTTGGCCCCAAAATTCTCTCTGTTCAACTACCGTTGCCATGCGCCTTTGTTATATAGTCTGTTCGTATTTATTATGTGGCTGATGAGATAAATCGAAATGTTAACATCCCACAACGTTTATCTTCCTGCCGTTTTGACGAATTGAATTCTACTTATCAAAAACAAGTTCAAATTCATCGATCTAAATGCTCTCGTAGGTTCAATTCGAAATTAACACTCTACAGCTGTTGGTTTTGTCCCCATGTGCACCCAGTAAGTAGCGGCGGCTTGGCTGCTGTTGGAATTTCTGATAAGGTAGATCGCGATTATCCGTAATCAGCGCCACATCAAAAGGTTTATCTGATGCATTACCATTAGACACTCATGGAAATGAGTTTGAAATCCAAAGAAAATGAGGGGAAAGATACGGGACTTAGTTTCTAACAACGCCGTTAGGGTCAAACTTAAATATACACCACCAAACAGCCAGCCAGGTTTACAGTGAGTGTGGTGGCATCCGCCTAAAGGCTTTCATTGTTCCATATAAGTAACTGCCCTTGTTTAGCAGAAAAAAATCAGTTAACCAACGGGAACATTTACACGACCGATCCTAGTTAGCTACAGTCTTCGCGAACGTACCCAACCGTAGATTGTGTCATGATGGCCTAATCTGGGATATCGTTTCAAACAGACATGAATGAACCCCAACGTCCCAACTGAGCAGGCGGTTTCAATCTACGTTACCCAATGAAAAGCCAGATTCCTTGCGACCAGACAATCTAGCGGTTTTTGCAAACCGTTAAATATCTACAGAAAGAGACATGGTCAAATCAACCGATTAATTGATCGCTTAATTCCAGGCTTGGAAGAACCTGGCTGACCAGACTTGACCGCTGGTGTACCATTAACCACGGTCGAAAAACTTACAACAGACCTCAGAAGCTCGGTACAGACTTGAATACATCTGCTGCGCGCAGCGGTAATCAGGATTAGACACCAATACCTTATTCTCGGAACCCTCAGAAGATGGACTAACCTTTCATTACCAAGCAGATCAGATTTTTAAGCTAATGGTGCCCGGTGGAATTTCCAAGAAAATTCTGCACCCCGTTGTCTAGCAGGCAATCTTTGGGTCGGGGATAACGAGTGAGAACCCCTGAGAAAACTCTACATCATATCGCCTCGTAAGTCAGATTGTAAAATCAAGGGCTCCGGATGTGATCCATGGCGTGGCAACGGGAAGGTATCTGGTTAGGGCTGTCCTGACAGACCAGTCCACTCATTTTCACTTCCTCCCTATTAAGCTTTATCCGTTCAAATGAAGACATCTAGTAAACAGTGTCGATTTTAACGTCCGTACTGTCCGATAAATAGGTTAACAATCTACTATGACGTGCATCCAACAAGCCTAGACCTGAAGGTGCTGTCTGTAAAACGTGCCATCATGAATTTGACGCTGTCAGCTACCTGAAACAGATCATAGACAGTTATATGAAGCACCGGCTTGTGCTCAGGGCACCTAGTGATGAGTAAGCCGGATCTTCATTGATACCGTAACGCTGTCTGTGCGCGTTTTGTTTTATGGTTTCCTAGTGAACCATCTATTAACAAACAAGAAACGGCTAACTGAAATGAAGTCGTTCGCCAAAGGCCTGGCCGAAGTAAGTGGGGTTCATCTCTCAGGCTGGGGACTTCTCGACTCAGAGAGTAGGTAGCTGGAGATGTTAGATGAGATGGTGGCTAATCGGGCTCAATTGCATGAACGTTGTCGTCGTTTGGCCGAGTTGTTTGTGAAGTAAGCAAACGTAATGACACGGGGTAATGAAAGCTACAAGGAAGCTGCCCTGCTGACAACGCCTTACTTCCGCCCACAGCTCGGTTATTTGTAAGGTGTAGGCACCTTGACTTTGAATACTGACATAGATGTTTTCAGTAATATCCCCAACTTTCTGGTTTTTTCTTCCTGTAAAGAATGTCTTTTACTGTATGAATGTGTAGCAGTTATACGTCAGTGGGAACCACTGATGAATTGCTGTCTATGACGACAAGATAAGTTGGAAATTTATCGACGGAAGTGTACAAAGTATAAGTCAAACACTCAAGGTCACAACAGTGGGATGATCCAAACCAGCACTGAGTAACCTCAATTGCTGCGCAAAGATGTCTGTTCAAAGGGAACACAGCAGAAGTGGACTTCTGTTGATTCAGTAGAACTTATGGACAAACGTCACCCGATCTTTCCGAGTCTGTATCCGACAAAGACAACGATGTGGTCTGAAACGCAAACTTACGGAGGGTGTGTGTAGGGACTGCGGAACTGACTCGGCTTAGAGAATCAAAGGTGGAAGAGGCACTATATCATCGAGTAACAGAGCGTTGGTTCCCTCCGTTCGTGTTTGCACTGACCGTCGACAAGGTGTTGCCCTGGCGACTTGATGAATAATACTCGGGTAAATAGGAGGGTAACGTCTCAGCAATCCTGTCGGTCCAAGACACCCAGGCCGGATAGATCTACTAAGCCAGACTTCGCAAATCCCTGAACTGCTGCACTGCTTCCGTCGCAACCTCTTGCAGGTTGCGTTGGGCATCCCGGGTGGATGGACTGCATCTGCGAACTTGGAAATTCCCCACACATGCCGGCAGACTGTCACGTTGCTCACGCAACCAGTCCATTTCGTGCCAACGAACTGGTGGAGCTGACAGTGTTCGAATGTTTGGAGTCAATGTTTATCTTGCTCAAGAATGAGTCGAACCTCTGATAAGGGGAACGTATCAAACGAGCCATTAATGGCTGATCACTGTTGGCACCGTCAGTTTGCCAGCAACAAGTGGCCTGGTTACGTGAGCAATGTAACAGCCCGCTGGCAACTTTGGGAAATGTCCATACTTGCGACCGGTAATTAAAATGACGAATCAAAGTAACGATCGTCTAAAACATACAATCGTCAAACACCACAACAGGAAGTGGCCGGACAATGCAATCGTAGATCAACATCGCAGAAGCGATCGGTGCCCTGAGTAAGCAATGACACTAAGGTTTTCACAAGGACAAGGGAATAAACGATACATTGTTTAACAACCCGCGATTTGCATCTACTTAATGTCGGAGTGCGTGAAAGACACCAAGCAGTATTATGTTGTCGTCGGCGTATTCTAGATGCCACTTTCAACAAGTAGAACGTTTGTCGTCATTGGACAAGCAACGTATAAACTGTCACCCATCAACCTGGGCGGGGTTCCAGCCACCGTTTGGGGCAAGAGAAAATGAATTTCCCAGATACCCTCAGAAGAAACGAAAACCTGATATGATGGGAGCCGAAAACGGTGTATTCGGGTGTCACTGACTGCCGTAAAACGTCAAACCGCACGGCGGTTCCGAAAGTGATTCGCATGATCGCGAAGCCAACCCAGGCAGACGACGATTACCGATTTTACTCGAAGGTGCAGTCAGAAGCTATATATTTCGCAAGTACGGTGACGCCTGATCACCATTAGTGGTCTGCTTAATAAATTCTCAATGTAGTCAACGTCTGGCATAGGAAGGTCAGCCAACCGAAACACATTTTCAGTATACAACCAACTTGCCCTGTATTACACGATCACGACTATAATGTAGTGACCTAGAGACAACCCCGGTCCGCCTACTGTACGTGTACCATTCTTCCCAATCATAGTTTACATCGCACATAAGGTCGTAGGGATTTCTGCCTGCCATCCGCTTGCTGCGAGCGGCCACATTTGTTTGTGTTCATGCTCGTCGGCATGTGTGCCACAACGACGCCATACACACCTCTGGCCTGTTTATGCGCTCGATGGTCGGATCCCGAACCTCCCTAGATGTTTCCGCTTATCAGTGTCGTTTAGCACCGGTCCAGACCTACTATAATTATCATATAATAGACGTTGGGTCTCCGAATTACTGGTATTTTTACTTCGCGTCTGGTATTTATTGCGTATATCTGAGGACCGTTAATTTCGTGCACGTCTGCACTAGTTCAGTTCAGTTCAGATCACAGAACTTGAGGCTAGTAGCCGGTTGATGTCCAGTTTCTTGCACCAGTGAGCTCAGATGATCCCACCGTGCTGCGACAAATGGAGAAGCAAAACTTTCCTTCAAGAGTGTTTTGGAGTTTTCTGTGGTATGTAGAACACAATATAATATTGAAAGAGCAGCAAGAATATCCCCGGTCAAGTCCTCAACAGGACCATTAAAGCGATCTTTTGGGTGTCAAAGGCTGAATGATGGAGGGAAGAGGTATTGGAATCACCGTCAGCAATCATGGTATACTCAGATTAAAAGACAGGATTAAAGCCAATGCTGGTGCTACCATATCTCCATCAGACTCCTGGATGACAATAAAAATACCTCCTGGTTTCGATAAAACAAGACAGCTGAGAGACAAATAACTAATAAAGAAGTCCTACGTAAATTGTCTACGACTGGTAATAAAGAGGAGGTGAGAAGCATCAAAATAAAGATGCTGACAGAGGAAAGAAAGAGGGTTGCCATCAGGTTAAGTAGATCCTGGCCATCTTATCACTCCGTATCCGGAAATAATCCCAACCAACAAGCTTACGTTTAGAGTCTGTAACCGTGTTGGCCAACACCACCTCGGACGGTAATTTGTCCCAACTGTTCACAACTCTATATGCGAAAATGCTGGCAAGGGATTCGAGTCTAAGCTCTTTCATTCACAATCTTCAACTCGTGCACTTTCAGCGATGAATTTTCGTTGCGAGTAAACAGCTGCTCCCCTGCCTCGGATAATCCCCTCAGATTTTAAAGACTTCTATAAGGTTTCCTCTTTTCCGTCTTCTATCTAAGGAGAAGAGATTGAGGTGCTTAAGTCTGCTGGAGTAATCCATTCCCCGAAGTTCTACAAAAAACTTCGTGGACCTACGTTGCACCCTCCCTAGGACCTTAGCATCCTTGCTCAAATAAGGACACCAGGTATGCACACAGTACTCTAGATGCGTTCTCACGTAAGCCTTATACAGAGGCACAAGGACGCCGGGTTTTCTTGAGACCACTGTCTTCTTTAGTTGATGGAGTGCCCGATTTGCTTTACGGGCTGCAATCATACACTGAGTTGACACCTTGAAATCTCCAGTGACCTGTATTCCTAAATCCCTCACCTCGGTAGTTTGCTGAATGAGCACACGTGGCTCAGACTCCCCTATCCACCTGAGAGAGTCCTCAGTCTCGACCCCCGTAAGCTGTCTACATTTCGCAAAATATAACGGGAGTCCCCAGTCAACTGTCCACCGATTAATTTCGTCAAGGTCTCGCTGCAGCAAAGACCCGCTCGGGCATCCCACGAGTTTCACATCATCTGCAAACATGTAGCAGGGGCTGCTGATCCTCTTCGCCAGATCACTTATGTATATCAGGAACAGCAGGGGACCTAAAACTGACCCTCGGGGAACACCATTGGTGGCACGTGCAGTGTGTGACTTGGAGCCCTCCACCTGCACACAGAAACTCATATTATACAGGAACTCCTTCACCCATGCTAAAACATCTGGATATATTAAATGCTCCCAATTTTAATACTAAAAGTCTGTGATTTACGCAGCCGAAGGCCTTTCTAAACTCCAGGTAACAGGCCTCAACATAATTTCCCTTTTCAAGCCGTAGGACAATCTTATCTAAGAAAGCCAATAAGTTAGAAAGGCAAGATATCTTACTTACAAAGCCATGTTGCGCTATCTTATCCCGTAAGATCCGTTCTAGCACCTTCAACACAACTGACGTAAGGCTCACTGGCCTGCAGTTTGAGTCCTCTTCTCTACGGCCCCCTTTGTGTATCGGTGTGACAGCGGCCACCTTCCAATCCGCGGGTAGTTTGGCTTCACCAAGCGATTTGTTAAATAAACCAGCCAAGGGAGTAGCCAATACGTCCACAAGTGGCTTAGAATTGCAGGATGAATGTCATCTGGGCCCGTTGCCTTCGCAACATTCAGTTTAGCCAACTGACCCCGCACCTCTCCAGCAGTAACTACCACCTCCTCCATAGTGGGTACATCAAGCGCAAAGTCAACGTGCGGTGATCTGCAACCATCCCTTGTATGCACCCTTAAAGAACTGGAGCAACGCTTGGGCCTTCTCTTCATTAGTGGACGCGTCCTCTACTTGTCGGTTACTGATGCACCCAACGGACACCCGGAGGGAGGCTTTGGACTGGACGTAATTATAATACCCCTTTGGGTTTTGCTTGGCTCGATGAGCCAAGTTCTCCTCATATACCAATCGGCACTCCCGCTGAACCTGGCTGGCTCTGCGCTGCGCCTGTCTGTACTCTAGATAACGCTTATGCCCACCTGTGCGTTTTAATCTCTCCCAAGCCTTACGCTTCATCGTTTGAGACTTGCTCGCATAGCGCTTCCAACATGGTGGTTTCCCGCGGCGGATAACCCTCCGAAGTAAAGCGAACTTAATAGCCAATTCCAGCAAATTGGTTTTGAGTTTGGCCCAAATCATCTCAACATCGTTATCTTGTCCAAGTTCCGGCCATGCTTTTAATTCCGCCTCCTTCGGCATCTTGTCAATGTTAATTCCCCTGTAAGCCCGACGCCACTTATCCGGGGGTTTAACAGTCGCTAAAGCGAATGTCAGCCTAATGATCTCATGATCGCTTCGACCAACAGGATGTCCGACCTCAAGGTTATCTATTTCATTCCGATTCCTAGTTATCACCAGGCACAACACAGCTGGTATCTGGCCAGGTCTCCATCGAATGTGTTGATTTACGTGCTGAACCAGGGCCTTGGTGCGTAGAACTTTAAGGAGAGATTCCCCGAACGACCCTCTCGGTGCATGCTCCTCTATCCAGCCAAATTCGGGTGTGTTGAAATATCCAAGGACAAGGATCATCTGTGCTTGGCATGCATGATCACTCAGTGCTGCCAACAGTCCATCATCCTCGGCCTCTGTTGCCAAAGGACTCCTATAGACGCACGCGACCAACACTGCTACGTTCAGTAATTGCACGAAACAAACAACCACATTGGGTGTTATAAGTGCCCTGTCAGACCGTCGTTCGTGATGCAGATGACAGGAAATGGTCTCTATATCGAGGGTTAGTAAACTTAACCAAAAAAGGTCTAGGTTTCCGGATACTCGAATCAGTTTTCTGCCATTTCCCTAACCTCAGAACTCTCTTAATTCCCACATGCTCTGGGATGTTTACAATTCGCAGCGGGTTGACCACATGGTATCGCATGACGCGCTCCCGTTGTCGGCCTTCAGTCATTACCGGTTCTGGTATTCCATGAATTACCACGTTTCGCCCTCTACCGGTGGCTACCTCGTTAGCCCTTTCCAAGCGTGCGATGGTCCTATCCATGAAGCAAGACCTAAGTCATGCTTCATGATCTAAGTATCTCTGCCTGTTCATCCACTCTCTTCTGAAGAGTTGTCAAAAGCATCTAGTAAATTGACCCGTTTTTGCCTACCGATGTGGCGGTAGAAGATGCTTTACGCTTTCTTCCCGGTGTTTTGGGACCTCTTTTCATCGGTTCCGCGGCCTCAACATTTTCCGACCTATGATGTCCTGAGGTTTTCCCCGTCCCCTAACCTGAATATATCTCGGGACGTGACCGTCAAGCAACTCATGTTGACCACTGCTGGGCGAATCCCCATTCACGTTTCCTAGACTTAAACTGTCCTCTGGGATCAACGGCGTTGAGAGAGGATTGCCTAGACTCTTCTGCTCCGGGATACAAGCGATACAAACAGGGCATACCTATCTCAGAACCGAATGTTCCGCATATAGCATGTAAGCACGGTCTTGTGGTTTACTGCACTTCGGGCGAAACCCAACGTTGCACGTATCACAACGAATACCAGTCTCCACCAATTCCAAGGAGTAGCTGTGGTTACCGCACGGAAACCTATTTAGCTGAGGCCCGATCATGCTATTACGAGTAACTTTGCGGGATGATTTGGTGACCCTGGATATTACAGAACGTGATAACAGGAAAAGAAAGAAAAAAGCAAGACTTTACGAGACCTAATAACTAGGACCTCTGGTATAAAAAAGCAAAAGGAAATAAAGGACAACCAAGTACAATAATTAAAACCGACGCCCAGTAAGTCTTACTGGAGATATGATGAGAACTAACACAGTGCTCACCTGAGTTTTTCTCGTCACTGTATACCCAGAAGCTTTGAAGCAATTCTTACCTACTGCCTCCTGCACCTTCGAATGTCGTTGATCAACGGCTGATATCCGAAGAGGAGGTTGACCGAACCTCAAGTGATGAGTGACTGTGCCGACACTTTCGGTAGCTTCCGATATATTTCGTAAGGCGGAAGTAACTGGACTGCTTCTGTCGGTAACTTGAGCCTTCTTCAAATGTGCAATCCGGATGATAAGGAAATAACACCCTCTCACACCACTAAAATAATACTGAACGGAGAATAACTGGGAGTAACAAAGTTGGTCAAACGCGGTGAAGCTGTTCACAGCTATGTTGCGAAACGGCTACCATTCCAAATCACAGTAGAATGAGCAACAGCCGAGCGTTAATCAATATCATGAACAGAAAAGACAAGTTTCATAGTTAAACTCGTAGATATCCTCCCAGCAAAACTGTTGCCCGAGTGTAAGAAACCAGTCACAGATACCAAGACAGCCTGCAACGTCCGTCCATTTACTTCGAAGGTCGCCATTACCTCAAAGACAGCAATACAGTAGTGAGTTACACCGATGCTTAACCGTCATGCAACCGAGCAGCGAAACAAGTCCTTGCGAAGAAGCAAAAATGGAATCGGGTCCAGATAACAGAAAACGCTTTCGAACCAAGTCATCTACGGGTGAATGCAAGGAGTTGTAGGTACAGCAATTTCCACCGCCATACATCAGTACTAATACTTCACGGGCAACCCAGTTAGACCCTATTTACACTATGGAGCCCGATTAGCTGCCATCTCTGCTGCAACTGACTTGTCGCGGAGGCTCCAGCGTAAGAAACAAACACGACTTAGTGGTTAGTCCTTCGACGATATATCTATACCTACGTCAAGTTACCTTTCCACCTTGCACTGTGACAATCGCTAGCGATATCCGCGAAAAATGTGACTGATGACCAGCCGATACTCCAGGCACATGGTTCAACTATCTTAAGCAGAATAACTTAGCAATGAGCGAGTGAACTTGCCTGACACTACGAAGTATCCACCTCATAGCGCCCTATCCGTCTGAACCACCAGATGCGAACTTCTTATTGCACACACCGAAGGTGAAACAAGTGGCCATGGTCCGCAGTCGTAATTTAACACGTCTCGTACAATCATGAAATATACGTGAGCCGTTGGTCCAAGAAGTACGTCTGTTCGTGGTCAGTGATGCCTTAGATTAGTGACCACTGCCTCAATATTACAGACAAGCTCCTACTGCATTTTCCGTGTTCCCGCCGCCGGCGATGCGCGCATTCCAGCACAAACGATGGCAATGAATCACGCGGACATAGCACGTGCAACACAATCACGGGCAATTCGTTGCGTTGCACCACTAGGGTGACCTTCATTTCTAAGAATCGCCTCCACCCAAACGATGTCGTTATCTGCATACGTTGTTTTACTATGCGCATAAACGTCGTCGCGTCGCAAGCACAGTGTACAGATAGAAAATGGACGAGCGTAAAATAAGCGATTAACAATTTGACAATCAAACTGCGAGTCACAACAATGTATTGATACAAACAAGCACTGGGCAGAAATCCCAACTGCTATTCAGCCCTCTTACAAAGAGATAAGTTCCAAAGGAAGAAGTGAACTCCAGCCAACTCACTAGAACCCGCTGGCAAACGCCGATCGACCCTCGATGAGCCCGTATGCGAGGAAGACCGCTGAGAACCAAAGCGCACTCTTGCGAAGAGTGAACAGCCCGAGGCATACCCGGCCAAGATAGCCGAAGCACTATTCGTGAGAGTGCGATTTTCTCTCGATCTTGTCTGCGCAGACCATCAGCAGATATTAAAAGTGAGAAAGATAACCGAAAGTGTATCCAAGTGGAATGAACGTGGGTAGAAAGCACCTGCCAATCAGCAGAACAGCCGTAGCTTTCACAGCCTGCGGCCAAGTCACCGCCCAGCCGCATCGCAGTTCTTTCCAAACATCAGCAGCTACACTGTGTGATCTAAGCAGCACACCACCTTTCCTTACCTTCCTTACTTAATGACGCGGGGCAGTGAAAGCCGTAAGGAAGCTGTCTTGCTGATGACGCCTTACTCTCACTTACAGGTTGTTTGTTTGCAAGGTGTAGGTGCCTTGATGTTGTATGTTTGAATGTAGACGTAGCTATTTTTAGGGGTTAGGTCCCCTACCCTCTCCTTTTTTTTCTCTCCTCTTAAACAGGGTTTGTTTCTTCTTCTTCATGGTTGTGTGGCAGTTAAGCATCAGTGTGAACCACTGATGTATAGCTGTCTATGATGATGAGGAGGCAGCTGTGGTTGAGTACGGGGTCTACAGGAGTATTCTATACCATTTGGCCGGGTCTTTGAACGCAGTTCGTCTTGGAAAATGAGATGAACTGATCGACAGACAATGAGATCAGCTGAATAGCTTCGTAAAAGTGTAATAATTTCGAAGCCCACCATCTACCGCATACGAATGAATTGTTTATTGAAGATCACGATGTTCACAAGATACAACCATTAAATTTGACGGGCTGAAATTAATGCGTTATCCAGGGACATAGCTAAAACTCCAAATGTTTTTTTCTACAGATTATACCGCGTTATTTACTAGTAAGGCAGCGTCAGTAAACAACAAACACGTGCCGACAGTGCAGGCTGTAATAAACGACCGGCATGGTGCAGACATCAGACAAAAAGATCGCCACCATACTAACTCAATGAAGTAACAGTATTGAACGCTTCACGCCCAAATGCGAAGACGTGTCTTACGCTGTCACAGCTCTGGTTAAAAAGCAAAACCCGGGTGTTAAAACAAAATAACCTCCGAACAACTAGCACTTCGAACGCAAAGCAGACTGGAACCATCGGCTTCAATTCCAGTGACTGCAAACATCTCAAAGTTGGCATCATCCACCTCAGATGTCACTTAGCTCACGGATGCAGGCCAACCTGAGTTGATTAATTGGTTAGGCAGACGATGTAGGTGCACATTGCTTCAACCAGCAGCGCATTAGCCAACCAACTATAAACAAGAATGACGGTGCACAATCACCGGTTTTGTCCAATGACCATGAAGGATTTATTGAACAAATCCAAAAGTATACATCACTCGGGGTGTGAGAAACATTTGCAGGACGTCTTGGAATTCCTGTAGTTACTGAAGATATTTCAGTTATTAACTCAAAATTTAGACTCACGTATTTCTCTTCGACAAGGCCGTCTTTCAATATTACAAAGTAGGGTGTTATCCCATCCTCCCGGTAGTTCATCAAAGCAACGCAACCATTAGGATCCATAGACTCGCCAATGAAGAACTGATAATCTGAGAAGTTCTTGAGGACCTTGGCCATGTACCCTTGAACAGCCTTCTCGAAATCAGGGACACGGCTTGGATCTTTGGCAGCGACCGCCTCCTTTACCTTTTTCAAGTAATCCTGAGCTGAAAATAGGGAATCGTCCTAAAGATAAGTAACCTTCAAATACAACGTGAAAGACTTTTTTTCGAAATTGGTTTCAACAAGGCGGCTTGCATGCACGAGATCGATAACACGTTCACTGCCATCGTCTACTTTTTCCTCGCCATCCTCGGCTGAGGGATTGGCTCCAAGCAACCGGTCATCAAGAGCATTCGATACAGTTATAAATTTCGCGTCGATCTCGTATATCGCGCCGTCAATCAGCTTTGGAACATGCGAGTCGGTGAACATCTCATCTCCTAAAATGAAGGTATGTAAGATAAAAACAAAAAAATACCAGAAATCAAGTCTTTGTAAACACGCATTGCAGAACCACCGGCGGCCACCCGAGTTGAAGTGCAAGAGCAGTAAAACAAGCGTCCTGTTTGGTGAAAAGTCCGGGACAAGGTGACTATAACAAAACCTTTTCAGCTCCGTGCACATATGCCTCTTCTGATCCCAGTGTGTCCGGATAACCGGAGATTATTTATTCACATACATCAAAAGCGAAACCGCGCACAGTTTAATCCGTGGCGTTGTAATACAGTTCGCTGTCGTGTGATTGACGCCACTTAAGTTTTCGACTGTGTAAGTTGTATGCATGGCTTACTAGGCCTCTGGCTCATGCTTGTCCGTTTTCGTTACCATTCCAGATTCGCGTTTGGCCCTCGTCCTTCAGAAAAACGCTGTTCCTCAGTGCCTCCACTTCGTTGCACATTACAATTGGCGTCGCGGGCAGAATGTTGGGATGGTGGCGGTGACTGGATTCATTGCGCACCAGTCTCATCATCTCGAACAGCTAT
This sequence comes from Paragonimus skrjabini miyazakii, assembly GCA_014338405.1. Lineage (NCBI taxonomy): Eukaryota > Metazoa > Platyhelminthes > Trematoda > Plagiorchiida > Troglotrematidae > Paragonimus > Paragonimus skrjabini miyazakii. The sequence continues at coordinate 62,610 of JTDE01004038.1, forward strand.
CTTAGTGCAACAAGCAAAAGTGATCATGCCGATGATTACGAAACACTGAGGACAGAGCTCTTCTCTAAGGAGAGGGTAGTGTAGTACAGTTCGCTGTCGTGTGATTGACGCCACTTAAGTTTTCGACTGTGTAAGTTGTGTGCATGACTTACTGTGCCTCTGGCTCAAGCTTGTCCGTTTTCGTCACCATTCCAGATTCGCATTTGGCCCTCGTCCTTCAGAGAAACGCTGTGTAGTGGACAAGTGGGCATGCGCTAGACCCTCGTCCACTAAAAATTTAATGCGCCTTTCCTGAAGAGCAATTGAAACGTAGTCCCAACAGGCATTGAACTAAAGAACACAGCAGGGTTTGGAAACAAACCGTATATTTCCAGCAATATTTGGAAATATGTTTAGTTAGCTCTAGCCTAGTCTGGGACCAACGGCAGCGACCAAGAGGAGGAAGAAAAGAAGCGCGGGATGAGCCACAGCTCACTCGGCGGCACTCAAAAGCGCGCCAGGCGAAAACGGCGTGGAACCTTCGAGTGCGTTAAAACAACGTTCGAAAAGGTTCGGGTTGAACGACCTTGAAGATTGAAATAATAGATGAGTCGTTAGGAAATGGACAAGCATTCGCTGCGTGCCATTAGTTACACGGCTGAAGAAAGTGGCACTGAGTTCGTATCAGGTCTCCTATAGCAGGCGTTCATAGGATCATGCGTACAGAACAAACGTGCCGGAAAATACGGTTGCAGCCGAGATATTTAGAGAGGCCACATGATCGCTGGTCACCACAGCTGTTCTTCAGTGTCTCCACTCCGTTGCGCATTACAGCGTTTTGTGCAGTATTTTCGATTTCATAATTCTCATTGTTATTCACACTTTTCATTTTCTCCACCTTTACACGTACAGCCGACGTTTAAATCAAGTTAACCGAACTAATCAATGATCAATAAATACAAATCTTGCTTATCGGGTCGCGATCATTGTGGATTAATCAATCACATGATAAAAATTACCAAAATATGGTAATATCAAAGGACAGTTATAACTGTACCGGATAAGCTCAATAGATAAACGTACAAATCAAGCGGAAGACATAACAGTAAAATAGGAACGACTCACTGATAGGTCAACGTCTGCTGGACGCCGGACGGTTTGAATTTCTGGCGTGGGAAAGAAGTGTTCATTAGTGGGATTGCGTACTTGAAAAGGGCTCAAGTATCTGTTCAAAATATTCAGAAAATATAGAAGAAGCCATCCTTGTGGATTGGAAGCTGAAAGTTGCAATATCGAAGCGCTCGGGACGACTTGTGGGCGTCAGAAACATCAGCGAAAGGTGCGGAAGCTATCAAAAGTGCTGTGTGACGATTTGCTGTCCAAGTGAGTTACATATAGGCCAGTACACTTGGTTATTTCCTTCCAATGGAAGTGTTTATTTTTCGTTAGCCATTTTCTTTAACCAATATCAACGGCAGTTGAATCTTAGGGAAATTTCCTGCATGGGTCCGGGAAATGGAAAAGGTAC
>JTDE01004039.1:6126-23208 GCA_014338405.1 Paragonimus skrjabini miyazakii
GTTTACGAAACACCGACAGAATGTGAATACATGAAAGCCACATTGTACGGTAAAAAGTGCACTTGAAACTGCAATATTCAAAGTGATCACTAGCGAAGTGCTTACCTGGCACTCAAACACTGTTTCGAAAGGGAGTCGTGGAGTCCATCCCTTCAGATGATTTTGGACAAGGTGACTTGCAAACGTCGTCATTCTTTGAATATTGTTCTTCACGTACCAGTCAACCTCCACAATCTCACGACGGTTGCACCCATAGGTCGTTTGTATTTCATACTCCCGTAGCAGCCACTCACTGTGGTTCCATATTTTCTGAATGACGACGGCTAGGAAGTCTCTTGGGTGCGTTCTCTTCTTCAACCGTCCGTTCGCGATCTCCAGCCTATTATTCGTTCGATTGCCGAAGTGGACAGCATCGCCTTGAGCATGGATGGCCCACTTCGGCTTGATGTACAGCCAATTACACGGCAAATAATTCAGAAACTTTTTGTCCGTTCGGCTGATGATGTACAGATCACGTTTAAACCTACGGATAACATTGTGACAGTGCAACTTACTCTTCCTCATTTTCGGCCGTAGCCATTTGGTGGAAGAGAAAACGACTGCGAAGATAGTTTGTCTTACAACAAATGTGACGGACGAATTTTGCCCACTTGCATACTTACGTACGGCATCGCGTACATGAAAGTAACACTGCAGGATGTCGCAGCCGAACACTACATGGGCTGCTCTCATCTGCGCAGCCAACTTATCCATGACAAATGTTTTCACCGCAATGGGTTCGCCTATCATTTCACGAAAGGTTTCGAAAAGTCTACGTAGTGAAGCATACTTCTCACTACGAACGTACCCGTACATCGCGGGTCGGCCGTGTCCCATACCGTCTGTCACTAGGAACTGATATAACTTCCAACTTCGAAAGTCTGAGGAAATATACATTGACATACTTGTGCCTGTTTGTCCCGTGAGTTGCATCCACATTCACAACATGCGGAAAACGTCGGAATAGTTCAATCTGCATTCGCTTCGACACATGGCTTAGTTGTCAATCAAACAGACTATCAGCCAGCCGGTGTTGCCAGAGTTGTTGCTCCAGAATCTGCAACGCGAGCCCCATCACATATTGGTTGTTTTAGAGAATGATACATCGTTGACCGAGCTAGCAGAGCCGGTTGACCAGGTGCATCACAATTATGCTCCTCAGCAAGTAGTTCAACTGCATGCGTCTCGCAGTCGCGATACCCTAAGGCAAGACTTTTCAAACCGGAAAGAGCAGTTTTCAAAAATGTCCCTGCAGCTGGTCACGTTAACGAAACTGCTAGCAGAGGAACGGTCACCAACACACTCAAAATCCCACCCACGAAGTAGGTCGCGAATACGATAGTTCGATAGGTGTGTGCTATTACCATCGCCGATTTGTTACTCGTGCACGTCGCTGCAATCAACCTTTTTCATTTTGGAACGATCGAAATCAGACGGGAAACAACAAAGCCAGTCAGCAATGGCGTCGGCTGCCAATGGCCCTTACTTATGTCGCCGGTTTTATGTATTCGATCGTCCAACGTCCATCAATTTCCCCACTGATACGAGCGCTGATGTTATTGTTATTCCACACACTGTTGACAAACTTAACCTCAAACCGGTGTCGTATACCCTACATGCCGCTAATCGCACTACCATACACACATACGGAGAGGAACTAATCGCTCTCGACCTGGCCTCCGTCGGCAATTCCCATGGACTTTTACCGCTGCAGATGTACAACATCCAGTTATTGGCGTTGATTTTCTCACCTCCTTTGGACTCGTGGTGGATGTAAGGAGTCGGAAACTGTTGCACATCACAACAGCTTTGTGCGTCCACTGGAAGGCAACACCGATTACGTTCGGCCTTAACAGACAACAGTTTTGCACCTCTGCTTCGACGGTTCTCACGCCTTATCAGTCCATTAGGCTCACTGTCGCAAGTAAAACACGACATCTTTCACCACATTACCACTAAAGGACCACCTGCCGTCGCTCGCTTCCTTTGGCTACCACCTGAGAATCTCAAATTCGCCGCGGCTGAATTCGAAAATCTTCTACGACTCGGCATCATCCAGCCCTTCAGTAGTCGTTGGGCCTTACTCTTGTACACGGTACCTAAAGCCTCATTCGGCGACTGGCGTCCGTGCGGTGATTACTGTGCCTCGAACAAAGCCACCGTTACAGGCAGGTACCCAATTCCTCACATCCACGATTTCTCCATCAGTCTACACGGTATGACCATTTTCTCGAAGCTTAATCTGGTTCGGGCATATCACTAGATCATCGTAGCTCCAGAAAACGTAGCAAAGAAGGCAATCACCACCTTGTCTGGACTGTACGAATTCGTCCGAATGCCATTTGGGGTTCGAAATTCAGCTCAGACATTTCAGAGGTTCATTGACCATGTCCTCCGTGGTCTGCACCTTGTGTTCGACCATATCGATGACATTCTCTTGGCTAGCAAGGACCCACATTAACACGTTCTACACCTCCGTGCAGTTATCGAACGCTCTGACTAGTATGGCGTAACCCTAAATCCGATTAAGCGCGATTTCGGACGTGACTATAGATTTTTTGGGTCACCGAATCACTCGTGACGGCATTGAACATCTGCCAGATTAACTCGCTACCCTTGAAGATACTCTACCACCGTAATCCCAGAAAAGCCTGCGTTGGATCCGTGGCATTGTAAATTACTATTGTCGTGTTATCCCGCACTGATCGGAATCAATGAACCCCCCTGCCGATTTGTCGAAAGATAATCCCAAACATTTCATTTGATCACCTCCGGCTGAGGCGGCGGTTCTCGCGGCTAAAGACGCGTTATCATAAGTAGGGACTCCGGCACACATATATGCAGACGAAGATTTTACAGACCGATGCATCCAATCAGCTTTCGGTGCGGTTCCGCAAAAGATCAGGAACGACCAAGTACAGCCTTTGTTATTTTTCTCCCGCTATCTTCGACAAGCGCAACTGCGCTATAGTACCTTCGGTCGCGAGTTACTGGCTATCTTTCTCGCCACTAAGCACTTTCGCCACGTGTTGGAAGACAGACGTTTTGTTGCCCTAACCGATCACAAACCACTTGTTTATTCTTTCGACACGAAACCCGACCGTTATTCTCCGAGAGAAATTCGACAGTTGGACTACATTTTCCAGTTAAGAACAGACATACGGTATATCGCAGGAGATAAAAACACCCTCGCCGATGCCTGGTCTAGAGGTACCTCAAATAATCTACACCAAATTGACACCATCGATTTGAAAGAATTAGCGCCACGACAGAACAACGACCAGAAGCCACAGCAGTTTTGCACCTCTCTCCCTGCAAACTTCGGGAGTTGTCTCTGACCAACTGCGAAGACGCAAGCATATGCGATACAACAAAGGTCAGCCTTCGTCCATTTGTACCAGTAAACTTTAGATGCTCCGTTTTTAACAGTCTCCACTCTTTGTCTCATCTCAGCTTTCGTGCAACCGTCAAGCTGATTTCAGACCGATTTGTATGGCCGAACATACACAAGGACATACGAGAATGGGCGAGAACTTGCCTTGATTGTCAACGTAGCAAAGTCCACTGGCATACCATCAAGGTCCCCGAAATATTCGCTAAATCTGACGCACGTATCAGTCACGTCCATGTTGACAAAGTCGGGCTGTCGCCGTATTCAAAAGGTCATCGGTATATCTTGACGTGCCTTGTTAGTTTCACCAGATGGCCAGTAACAATACATCTCTCAAACACGAATACCAAAGCCGTTGCACGGGCGTTCATGGACGGATGTATCTTAAACGATGGTCTTCCGACGATTGTAATCACTAATAGAGGTAGACAATTTCAATCAGCGCTGTCCAAAGACTTCAACTGGTTACTCAGAGTCGATCCTATCAAAACTACTGCATACCATCCGGCAGCAAATTGTCTAGTCGAACGCTTCCATCGTCAGCTAAAGGCCACTTTAAAAGCCCAGTTAGACCTTTAGAGTTGAACCGACAACTAACCCCTTTTCATGATGGAAATTCAATCTACTATTAAAGACATTGGTTGCGCGACCGCAGAATTAGTTTACGGTACGACACTTCGGCCCCCTAGTGAACCGTTCTACAGGTCAAATGTCGGCCAAACTAGCTTTGAGGCTACCACATTCGCGCGACAGTTGAAGTCATGGCAAAAATCCGGCCCCAGCCCACTAGGTTAAACACTAAACAAGGACAAAAAACGCTCTAATCTTGACTTTTGTGAGTTTGTTCTGGTTCGTGTGGACGCTGTTAAGGCCCCTTTCCAAAAACCACACCCCGGATTATTCCGGGTGATTAAACGATTTCCCAAGTTTTGTGATCGATCAAAATGGATCCCACGATACAGTGAGCATTGATAGACATGAACTTGCTCATGGCGAACCCCGTATAGATCCTCCCACCGCTTCTCATGTCGATCCTACTCCTAGTGACTCACAGTCTACCCAGCCAACGTGCAACGACTGGCCCATACCTTCTCAGTCCAACCCGAGAACCCCTTTTGATCTTCCCCGCATTCGATCAGGTCGAACTATCAGATGGCCAACAGTTCTTAAAAAGTATTGCGCTTAACAGTTCCTCATTTTCATTGAGCGTTTTCAGTTTCCTAGTGCGCTAGGAGGAAGTTTCATAGGGTATTGTACATATCTTCATATTCCGCTTTATTTTTGTATACAGCTTGCACCACCTTTCCTTGTACAGAATGAACAACACTTGTTTGAATCGATTCCGCTTGGCAATACACTTTTGGTGCGCGCGTCTCGTCTCCTTAGTGCGTAATAACATGTAGTGTGCCGCCATTTTGTTTTGTCACACATATATATATAGACACGTTGTGAATTGAGTCTCTCGGTATCTGTGTTGCGTCCAATACACGCTTCCTATTGACTCATGACTTTTTCTTCTTCTTCGAGACAGACCTTCTCTGTTTAGAATAGCAAGCGTTGAACATAGTGTGTTGTTCTTGTGACTGACTTTCGGGAATATTGCAGGTGTTCCTGTTCCACATAGACTTACAGTGAGCTATTCAGCGACTGCATTGTGAACTCATCATTGACTTTTATACCTTTTTTTGGGTTAGTCCCTTATAACCTAAACGCTATATAAGATCTGAATGCGAACACAAAGCAAAATGTGATCAAACTAACAGAAACTAACTCACAATAGTTCGTAACGGTACGTATGTTCAGAGTTCCACTAAGCCGAATGAGGAATCTCAATGGATTCCACCCTGCTAGCACAATTAGGGATAAATCTCTAATTCAGTCTAATGGACCAATCAGGAAATCATTTATGGATTTGATGGGGATTTGAAACACGTTCCCTATTTTAGCCCTAACGAGCGCAACGCTAAATTTTCTGATCGATCCATTTCCTGTAACCTAATTTTGCCGTAAATTAACCCTAAACCACCTAATTTACCCTAAATTGTCCATAAACTACATAATTTAGCCTGAAACTACCCCCCAAATTACCTAATGTACGCCTAACTTACCCATACACCACCTGTAGGAACTATAGTAAATGATATTTTTGATAGTTGCATACACGTGTACCTTTTTGATGATTTTGGCTTTTTGCCAACATTTGTTTCAGTCAAGCTACCCCATTTGTAATATCCGTCCCGGGGCTACAATCATAACTCGCTCCGCGCCCCGCTAGCTTGACGTGCTTTCTCTGTACACTCTATTTTCCAGGGTCGATACAGAAAGGGGCCAACGCGATGAGTCCTTGTTTTTCCTTGTCGACTGATTTTCGATAGTGGCTGTGAACAGAGTATCATTCTGTTGGGTCAGTTTCAACACACCTACTTTCCTCCTAAATTATTCCGAAACGACCTAATTCACCCCTCAGTTAACCAGAAGCGACGTAATTCATTCACGTTTAACCCGAAACAACTAAGTGCAACATAACCTGCTCCGGAACAATGCTTATATTTCATCCTGCAACTACTACCCAAAAGTCGTATACCGTTCTCACGCAATGATATACTGAGTGGAAATAAACCCATCGGAAGTGAATAGAGGAGTTCATTATAGTAAAGTAAATATGCAAAAGGGGTTCTTCTCATCTGCACTTCAAACCTCTGTATGTGATTCTCTTTCCTGGAAAATAACAAGCGAAATTGACTGGAATGAATTAAAACAATATGCAGACAAGAAAAAGTTGTTAATTCTCGAACCTACGACCTCAGACTACGTGATAATGCAATTGATGAAGACTTATGGTTTGCACAAGTGAACGCCGTGAAAAATCAACTTCATATGAAAAAGCATGACATACCCACAGGTGACACACTTTAAGAAGATGAGATTCATAAATATCAAAATCCCGTCACCCGTATTGCCTCCTTTGATGCTTACTTTCAACATCGTCTTAGGTTATCCTAATTGACACGTTCCTCCACGGTCACAGGCGTCGTATAACCAGCAGCGCATCCACTTGTTCACGTCACCTTGCCCTGTTTCCAAACCCATTTCTCGAGATAGAACAGCTTCTACGTTCGACATAAATTACATTACTGCTACATTTCACTAGCCTTCTATTACTCGCCGTAAAATGGGGTCTTCAAAATCGAGTTCTTTCTCCACAAGCATAAGCCATCTCCACTGCTAGCTGTGATCCAATGGCCTACCGCATACAGCGGCGAAGCAGTAGTCCGGCAGAAGGAGCACTCATTGCTTTCAGGTGGTCTGTCCAACAGTGTTCAAATTATCAGCCGTACACTTACCACAACTCTTCTAAACGGCTGTCTTTGTAGATTAGCTTCCAGTTCACGGAAACCCGATGTACTATTTACGGGCAAAGCATGTGATTGGAAATCGCACACAGCCTGACCCTGAGCGTCCAAAACGGGGGAAAGGCGGCGTTGATGGAGACGTTCCTGCTGCTTGGCGGCGACTTCCTGGAACATATGTATTAGTTTTGACAGCTGAGATGAGACAGCCGATTCGTTTTGCGGTAAAAATGATGCCGGAGGAGCCACGAACGGACTGGTGGACGACTGCAATTAGGTTGGTGGTGACGTGGGATTAAAGGGAAGGATGTGTGGGAAGGAACTGCCAAACAGTGAGCGGGAAGATAACGTGGGGGCGGCTGAACGAAGCCGGATGTGGTAACGGCTACAACAGGCATTTCAATAAGTGAGATGGGACAGTGATGTGTGTGAATACCGACGGAAGAAGCAACTGGATCGTAGACAACGGCGCCTGGGATAAGTTGACCTGAAGGCGCAAGTGGGTAGCACTGTTTCTTTCCCGAAGAACCAACTTTACTGCGGCTAACGTGGAATAAGGTGGAGCCGAGGCGCTAGTAGCAAGATTGGGCAAACGGCTGTCGGAGTCCCCGGATGATGACTGAGATAGAAGATTTTTGCGTTGTTTCCTAAAGAAACAGTAAGAATTTAAGGCACATCAGCAATACTTGGACCTCTGACTCCGTTTTCTCATTCGCACAGTTGCATCAGACGAATCTGCGTCTGATGTGATCTCTGCCTTTTTGCACAACGACGAGCTCGCAAACAGTCGTCTGAAACCACAAGACAATCACAAAATCATTACCCGTTGTGTTAATTACTCTGATAGATATCTTCGCAGAGTCGGGCGGGGAAACCCAATGACCTCTCACAGCTGTGGTAGACTGGAGAGACGGGTAATTCGGCCACGATGCTATGCCATCGTGTATCCACTTGGACCCCAGTACCGTGCACCATGGTTATTCTCCTCCAAGAAAGTTACGACACTGCACATCTGCAGTGGAAGTTCCTTAAGTGTTACAATTGACATGTAATGGATGATAAATTAAAATGAGTTAAAGGTTATAAGTCTAGAACGAAAATTCATCAATCTTCATATGACGTGCTAACTACAGGCGTTGCAATAAAAACAAAACGTGGCTGAAAGAAGAAGAGCAAACCACTAGCAAAACATACTAGCTATGAAAACGTCCAGCGATAAACCACTGACAAGAAACATATGCAAATGATGAGAGGAAAAACTATGGGTGAAAGAAGGTCGAAATGCAGTAAAAGGACGACAACTCACAGTGGTAACTGCAGAATTGGGGTTACATGCATCAACGACTATGCAAGGAACATCATTAACAAGAGCGGTGTTGTTTGGACGAGTGTTTAGAAGCAACGTAGAAACTTTGATACACACTGAGCGTCCAGGCAAAGAAGGACAATTGGTGGGGGCACCAATATCAGAATGATAGGCTTAGACAGGGTCAGAAGCGGAATAACTTTCTGCTAAACGCCTGTACAATTGTCCCACTTGTCATGTTGGCCCTTTAAGCATTGATTTTAATCTATACATGGAAGAATCAAGTGGAAAAGCAGAGAAGTTTTCCGGTGACTTATGCCTAGCCACATCCTCAGCAAAGTGTTCCAACGGATGCACGGATGCCTGACCATAAAACTCACAACCACTCAACAAAAACACGTTTATTAATTGCTTTGCAGTCATGATGAGTAACGCGAATGGTGGGACGACATAAAATATATATGAACACAGACAAATCTAAGAAGTTCTTAAATTTATCATCGCCCGTAATATTCCGCAAAGCAACTGGTTAGATAAATAAAAAGAATTGTCGGCACTGTGGCTTTTCAGGTCTTGAAATCTGTCAGTCCGTGACATTACGAGAGAATTCACAAGACAAGTTCTTCCGGCATTCTAATATCCTTTCCTTCACGAGTTGGAGGGCTTGTGAGCCTATATGAACGTTTCTGGAAACCGGTCTTGATGTCGAGTTATTAATCATACAACGGAAAACACCCAGACACGCTGAATGCATATAGTAAATGGGGAAAGCCGATGTCACCTCGTCGGGTAGCGACATAAATGGAGACAAGGTAGGGTGTGCTATAAAAAATGATGTATCTGTTCGAAGAGAAAAAGTCTGCGAAGTGAATGTGGCTTTCCCCCCGCAGCAAACACCCGTTGATCGCACTTATCGCAGCCATAATATGCACAGTGCCCACGTACCTGTTTAATGTACGAGGGAGCCAGTGTATCACAGATTACCGCTTTTAAACTGACCGTAACGGGAGCATTGCCAATGAGTATGCAATTGCATGGTACGTCACGCATTTCTTACATTACTTCCGAAAGATATACACTGCTATCTCCCACATTGCTGCCCTCTCCATACACACCAACCACAAACGGTTCAGTTACGATCGACTCGTTCAGGCGACAGAGCACAGACCATACTGTGAACTTCCGTGCATTCGTTGGCGATTAACCATCCACATTCAACTGGATTCCAACGGAAGGCACATGATGTAGCCACCCGCTTAAAATAGCATTTACAATGCCCTTGACCAAACCTAAGTGAGCATATTCTTCCGAATAAGCGGCACGTAGGGGTGAACATCATGACGTCGTCAACAACGTTAGCACACCACTGGATAACTTCGGTATTTCTTTCAAGGTGCGTGAAATTCGTGTCACCTGCACTTTAGGAGTGTTGCTGGAAATTGCCCGGCCCCGTAGACAGTCGACAACAATAGCGTTGGGGAGAGCACCTTCCGGATCCTGCACACAAGTCCATGTTGTTTTCCTGTATATCTGAAATCAATCCTTTTTATTATCATTACAGTTTAAATTGCCTTCAAATAGCGGTTGTGATATATGTTCCGGTACGGATCAAGTAGTGGATGTAGAGCGTTGGGAAATCTCCATATTATCCAACGAATGTTGTGCATTGCGACTGAATTCGGCAAGTGAAAGTCGCACATTTCGATATATGGTGGAACGGCTGGCTAACACTTCAGAAAATCGCTAACATAATAAATTTAAATATATTGATTTATCTTATTTCAGCGTTACCGTGGTAGTGATATGATATAATCACAAGGTTTGCGAGCCTAACAAACATTAGACACTGTCAACGGAGTGTGAATTTGAACAAGGCGCGCGTGAATGATCGAAGCGGTTAGAGTTCGAATGAACTAATATTTGGTTTATACGTACAGCAAATACTTCCTCAATTTGAATGCGATCCGTTTTTGTCATGCACTTCGTGTATTATAAAAATAAGCAGTATACTGGCGCACAGATGATTACATACATTTTTACCAACCAAAAACTATTGGCTAAAAAATTCCATCCTCAGTTACCCCTAACCTACCCCAATTTACCCTCAAATGAATCCCTAATCTGTGCTAGCAGGGTATCTGCCGTGTTGCTCCCACGTGATTTAAAGACAAAACGGAGATAATTTTGACGACGGATAAATACGGAAATGTACTGAAATAGGCGGTTGATTCCGTTAGCCTCTGAATCTCCAAAAACATGCACAACATCGAAACTGAACGCAGAGAGAAAGCAGGACTGGCGACCTCGAGGATGAGATATGTACTATTAATTATAGATTCCTTCGATAAACTTGGTTTGAAAATCGGGTGTACATGTGAAATTGAGAATGGTAAAAATCGTGAAAAACAATGGCAAATACGAATGAGAAAATACTGTACAAAAAGAAAAGCATGTGAACGTAAAATATGTAGAGGTGCATTGGGCAACTATCCGTTTCGAGGGATTCGGCTTGAAGGTCGTTCAAAAGGCAAAATGGTCCTTTTGGCGCAAATCCTGGTCTACTTGAAATGTTTTCGGAAATTCTAAAATCGGTGTTTCAAGCATAGTACCTATAGTACATCAACTGCGAATAAGCAGCGTCAATGGAAATATTGGATTACATCAAATATGTGCCAAAAGTACTGTTTTGGTGATAAAAATTTATCCACAATTTTCACGAAAGCAACCCGTTATTGGCGTAAGCTCACGTTTTCAGGTCCTATAAATGCGACCATTGCAATTTTCAAGATGAAGTACGTCATTCTATAGCCCGAGAGTACTCCATTTTGAAGCATCCTAAAGATATGGTCGAAATGGGAATACATAGCCACACAATGTTGGCACTGCATTTCAACAAGAACATGTATGACAACATTTCCAGCTTCCTTGTCTATGCGATATTTATACAATTTCTCTTTGTTTGCAAGAATTCAGGTAGATACTGGTCAATGAAACGCTGCTCTTAAAAACAGTTGGAAATGACGCTATCACATGGTTGTTTTCATCTTCGGTGTAAATGGAACGGCGTAAGAAAAGGATATCATGTCCCACTCTGTAATCGCGAATCTTCAGACGTAAATTCTATTCACTCTGCTGCATTGTTTCAAACTAGATTGAGGTCGCGTGGCGTTCATACGGAACAATATACGAAAACAGCTGAAATCAAGCTGCCTGCCGATCACTGGGAGGTATACCCCCCAGCCGGTCATATAATGGTGCTTAGAACGTCAAGTATCCATCGCGGTGCAGAAAAATATGGCAACCAATATGACAACCGACGGAATCGAGGATGATGATTGCCATGTATACCAAGCTCTCCAAACACAGGTTTCTCATCACTTTCCGCATTTGGTCGTTCTCCATATTGTTCATGGTAAAAGTGGTTCGGAAGGAGCAGCCAATAATGTGGGTACATACTGCATACCCAGACGTTATTCATAGTTCAAGTGAGTCAGGTTGAAGCATTTACTAGTAAGAACGCATAATGCATTCTGAGAAGTTCGTCATAGCTGTAATGAATCAGGCTTAAGCAGCCACTGGTGTGATTGCATACTTCATTCTGAGACGTTGTTGATAGTTTAAGTCAATCGGGTGGAGCAGCTACTTGTGTGAACCTATACCCCACACCCAGACGTTATTCATAGTTCAAGTGAATCAGATTGGAACAGCTACTAGTGTAAACGCAAACTGAATACTCAGACCTTCTTTATGGGCCAGGTGAGCGATACCAAGTTAGCAATTTCCTCCTCTGGACGGATCGGAATTGGCAATGTTTGGTTGTGAATCCAGGTACATTGTACCACTGTAATGTGCGACCGAAAGCAGCAGGCGAGCACGAGATGAGTTTGAACTGGTGACGGAGCGTGTTGCTGAGTTGTCGGCGTCGTTTCAGTTATCGTTTGTGTAAGTCGTGTGCATTGTGTACCATCTTCCAGGAAGACGTTGAGCGACGCGTAGCGCTAAACCAACGACTCCAAATGGTCGAAACAAAATTGGTTCACAATGTCACGGCACTAGTGAACAAATGATCAAAGTTAATAATTAGACAATGTCAACAATTTCGATCGACGGATCGTTTCCATCAGATAATTACAATTTGATGCCAAATAGGCTGGAGACGAACTATAAGCACATAATGCCTATTGAACGGCTTCACTGAATTACGCGTGATCCACGGGGTTTCGAGGTCTTAATGTGAAACGGAGGATAAGGATGTCGTGGTATCATTAAACTCATTATTTTACAACCCAAAAACCATATCTTTCGGACTAGTTTCCTCACTACAGGTGCCATTTATCGAGACAATCTCTCGCGGCCTTCTGTGGAGTGAGCCGTTAAAAACCCAAAAAAGTACTTATATGGCTGCGTAGGGTTGCCCACGCTCTCCAAGTTTCTGGTCCATGATCCATTGAGCTTCGGGCACGTCGCAACCGACAAGGATGGTCACTTCTGCATCATGTATCTTATCGAACGGAGGATTCATCAAGTGTGACCTTCTTCGGACTTTCTTCTTTATCGACGGGACGGGTCACTGAACAGGCATTGTTTATCTCAACTGTATCCTGCCTATCCAGGGAAAAGATTTTCGGGCGGACATTTTTGCATCAGGCGGTGGCTGACCCATTCAAATTTGTGACTAATAGAGTGGACTGAGCGCCCGTGACACCGATACGCTTAAGCAGCTCCTCTTTCACTAAAGTAGTGTCCAAGCAAGGGTCTAAGAAAGCATACGTTGACACTGAACCATTTATCGATCCAAGTTTCACCGGCACTATGCCTAACCTTGTGGGCCCTTCAACGGTACTAGTCATATTACAGGTACCCTGATGTCTACTGTCTTCGTCAGCCACAGGCTCTGTGCGCGTGATGTGCAGCAGACTGTGGTGAGGCCTACCACAGCCGCCCACGCCACAACGTCACTTAACCCTGCAATCTGAGGCCCGGTTATGCAACTTAAGGCAAACAAAACAACATCCAAGCCATCGCAGGCACCCCCATGGCAAGGATGGAATCACACGTCTCGAGGGCGTGCCTATGAGAACACAAGTCACAACTGCTACTAAGGTCTTTTGCCCGATCTTGGTCAGCGAAAAAGTTGGATGACTCAAAGTTACCTCTTTTCGTATCTTGACGGCTGCTTCCAACCGAGTGCGATGTCTTCGGATCCGTTTGTTCACTTTCATTAACTACCCGACCGTATCTGCTGCACGAAATCCTCGAACAACGCAAGATAAACTCGGTCAGCTCATTAAAAGACGGTTTTCGCGCCATACCGAAAGTGTGATCTGCAGTTTCCGCATACGTATGTTGTAGAAGCAAGGGTAGGGCTTTCACGATGCGCTCTAGTGTTGTTACCAAGTTGAGATCGACCCTACGGTTCATTTGACCCTGCACTCGTATGGGCAACTGCGATAGGGCTTTGACGCTGTTGCCCACACATTTGCCGTTGGGCGGCAGTCCATCTATCATAGATCCAGCAACAAAATGCGGCTGCCCGTAAAGTTGCTTTAGCGACTGCAGTGCTCTGTGATAGCCAGCGCTAGGTTCATCTATCGACTTCCTAGCTGGACCTTTGCACTAATACATTAGGTAAAGGAGCCTCTAACCATCATCCCACACTTTAGATTCAACACAGCCTTCGAACTGCCGTACAAATTTCCAATACGTCATGGGGTTGCCATCAAAAAGGTCCACTTTTGGCAATGTCAAGCTTACAGACAGTGGAACTAGTGCGGAGCACAAATATGCACCTGGCGAAGTCGGTACTGGTTCTGCAGTGCGGACAGTAATCGAATCCAAACGTGTCTCAAAATTATCAAGAAACTTATGCATGTGGCCGTCTCGCTCGCTCCTAGTATCGAACCGTTAACCAACGATTCAAGTTCACAACGAATTACGCGTAATCTGTTGATCCAAAAGTGCCTTGTTCAAGTTCAATTTGCACAGGACGAAATGGCTGTTGCTAATCGAGCGTCCAGAATATTTGCACCGAAATGCCAGAGAACAGTACCCAGAGCTGCGACTGTCCCGTTTGTAGCGGGAATGACGGATTTTTCAGATTCCGTTTTTCGATTTTGAGCCCGTTTTGATTATCGAGTAATCTATGTGGGCAAGAAGAATGAGGGAGGGGAGAATGAAAGAAAAATAATCGCAACCCCAATGACCGCTTAGATACATGATAATTGACGTTAGTTTTCTTCAAACTACAAGGGACCTTAACCATGATAGACAAGACCGACAGGTAGTGGTATACTCCATGGAGGAGGCATCAGCAAACCTTCTAGTTACATGTCCAACTCCATCCCCTCTTGACAGGATCACCAGGATAGCACAGTTCCGTAGGTATGTTGTCATAGACGTATTTGGCCCTCATCTTTTCCTAACTGTGCAGGCATTCTATTAACTGAGGAGGCCCTTTCTAAACAGCAATTAACTCTATCAACCCGTTAGCCCAAAACAAAAACGTGTAGAAAAAAGCGCTGAAAAACAATTGGTCACCTGCAACTCACACTGTTATAAACGGACCTCCATCGGCCTGATTTTATCTATGGCACGAACTTAGATCCATCAGTCAACCAATATTACTCTGTACCCCATTTTGTCTTCACGACGGCACCAAGTTGGGGTTTTATCTTTTGATGCCGTGTGTAGCGTTTCTGGGACTGAGCAACTTTTTTTGGGTCACGTTGGTTTGGCCTCTGTCACACCATTAGACAGCCTGAAACCCAGGAGTGAGGTGGAATGTAGCTACTGAGAAGAGAACTGCTTCAAACTCACAACCCCTGAATAGACAGCGGTGTGGAACTGAATGCAGGTTGCTCTAGATGCCACCCGTGGTATCACAGCTCCTGGTCTGCGGGCGACAATGTTTAAACGCTTTAGCAGTTTGGTCTCTGATCGGAGGTTCCTAATTTGTGCCGAGCAGATATCCCAACCATATGAAAACACCGCGGTATGTGGGATCGGAAAAGGGGGAAGTGTGCATGGGCTTGAAAGTCCAGACCTCATCATCCGACGGTTGATGGGAAGGCGCTCGTGGAAACCGGATTTAATACGTTACTCATCGAATCAACTTACATGAAAACCAAATATCTCACCTCGAATGTGAAAAATCTTCAGAAACTGAATAAATAATGCGCCCGTACAACAAATTTGACAACTAGGCACCGCTCAGGGATGGGGGTGATAACACGGAATTGATTTCACTCCAACACATGGTCATTGGTTGAGTCGGAGCGAAATGATTGATCACGCATTGAGAAATGGCAAGAATTATAAGCTACTCAAGGAAGAATATGGAAGAAGAATATCTTAGTTTGACAGTTAGAAATGTACAGGGCTCCGACTGAATATTATTAAGGGAAACGGTTACGGTAGTTGTTGTGAGAACAAGAATGATTAATACTGTTTATTCTTAGGGAAATTAATGAAATATAGGGCCACTCTTCAACACTAATCGGACAAAGCAAAGCGATCTCAAAATGGTGCATCATACTTTAACAGAATCAACACTAGGCCCGGAAAACCAGCTGGTTTTCCAAACTCGAGGTAGCAGTAAGAACAGCAGCGATCGACGGGTTCAGCAGAGGGATCCGTACTTTCTGTCTTACCCGTAGTGACCCGGTGTTACTCTGCGGACGCTTCTAGAAACAAAGTGACCTGACATCCCGTCTGACAGTGGTACAATCTGTAGTTTCACTGACGCCTGATATACGTGTCCATCGTTACCAGGAAAAAACCTCGGTGATTACACCGTAAGTCCAACTTTCCCTGGAAGCTCCTTTGTGATGAGACATTACAGCGCCCACCTGAAGGGTCGCGCGAAGCCTTCAAACATTTAGGTGTGATCTGTAAATAGTGCAACAATGCAGTAAAATCCGTCCGCAGCACAACATTGGTTATTGGAATTCTCAACTCACGATTCAGGAATACATCAGCTTGAACGACAGAACGGCTGCCGTGAGCTCCAACCTTGGTATCGTAACTACCGTCTTTGGGGTCACTCTAAAGTTATTCAACAGAAAACCGAATTGAATATCATTAGTCGGGACAACCACCCCTAGATAGCCCACTGCTCCGTAACCGACTTCAGACGCATCACAGAACATATGAAATTCGACAAGAATTGCTGAAGAAAGTCCATTAACCGTGCATCTGGGTAATACCACGCTGTTTATGGATTCGACATCGTTCAGCCAATCTTCCGAGCGTACCCGGTCATACTCTTTTATATTGCGTTCCCAACTGATGCCTTTGTGACAAATGTCTTGAAACAACCTGTGAGCCGGCAATAACATTAATGCCACTGTTCCCAAGAGATCGTATAACGAAACCACACAACTTAATATTCCTCTTTTTGTGTTACCGGTGTGAGGGAGGTTGATCTGAAACCGGAAGCAGTCATCTGCCACATGCCACCACACGCCCAGAGCTCGTTGGTATTCACAACATCCCGGAAGTCAATAATTGTTCATTGGGTAAATAGTCAATCACCTCGCTACAGTTAGAACCTCATTTGGTGAATCTAAACCCACACATCTGCAGCATCGCTCGAAGTTCATCTATCACAGCCCTGGCCTCAGATATTGAGTCGAATGACACTAGACAGTCATCCACGTAGAACTTCTCTTTCACTACGATAATAGTGTTCGTTAGAACCTATTGCTGATTATTCACAGCTACCTCTTGTAGTGCGAAACTAGCGCGCAATGTGGAAGATTTCGTTCCATAGGGCTGAACATTCAACTGGTAGGTATCCGGCGGTTCTTCGAACGAATCAGAACTTAACCAAAGAAAACTTATTGCCCCCCGATCACGACATGGCACCTTCACTTGCAGGAACGTCTCTTCAATGTCAGCGGAGACTGCCACCGGGTATTTAGTAAAATGCATAAGCACTCATTGTTGATTTTGTTAAGGTTTGTTGCTTTATTTTGAGATTGCTGTGCCTTGTTTGA
>JTDE01004039.1:23604-48290 GCA_014338405.1 Paragonimus skrjabini miyazakii
CGCGTAACTCGGTGTGAACCTTGAATCGTTAACGAACGATTCAATACTCATAACAAACTGTTATTCAAATCCGAACCGTGGAGTAAGATTTTGTTGAGGGACGCACCTCGGTGTTTAACGGCACCGCCCCGTCGGGTTTATTCGGGTTAAGTACGGGAAGGGATGACAAGTACCATCTCCTTGTTGTAGTTTCAGCACTCTTACTTACGTATCCCTTCCTGATATGCTCCATTATCAAGACGGAAAAGCCAGCGTTTAGCTTTGTGTCTCGAATCATCTTTCGCTTCAATTCAGCAAAACGTTTCTCAGCCATCTCTTTACTGTTGTGCAATACCCAACTATCTTGTCTTCACGGCATGCCAGTCTCATAGTGACCGCCCTTACATATTACACTGCTCTGAGTCATAGGTAATGCTTGGTTTTCCTCCACAGGAAGCTCTTTGTCCTCCGAAGTGCATCCGTCAGTGAAATATAACTCACACGTCTTTCGGGTCAAACCATTCAACGAGACCTGACGCAATTCTACGGGGTTTACGCAATGCTCACTCCGGGGTATGGTACGACACGGACCTCAGAGACTCCAGTCGAGAATGGTCTTACCCACATAAGGCTCATTACCTCTTCCCAGTCTCTGTTCCAGTACCCAGTGTGCTTCAGGAATGTCGCATCCTATTAGGATTCCAACGCCGTTTTCAGTTAAATTATCAAACGAAACGTCCCTCATGTGAACCCATTAATCTACATCAGATTGTTGGAGGACGTCCGCCTGCGTCAATGGCAGCTGTTTCACCGTATAAACTGAACCAGCTGTGATAGAACGCACCTGATTCAAGGATTGCAACTCAGCTGACCCTTTGGTGCATGGTGTTGCACAAGTTCCGTGTAGAGTACGGAACATCATCTGACAGGGTCATCCCTGCAAACCGATTGTTCATGCAATAGATTCATCGAGCAACGTAATGTCAAACCCGTTATTTAAAAAGGCATACGTTGGCACCGACGCTTCTGAGTCAACCAACCTTACTGGGACAAATCCGAAGCACACGCCATCTTGAGTGGACGTGGCACCGCACAAGGACGGCTTTGCCTCCTCCATATTTTGTTCACGCTTGTGCTCATGAACCTATGTATGATGGCGTCGACCACAACCCGGTATCTCACACCGTATCTGTACCCTACAAGACCTCGCAACATGGTTCGCTTCCAAGCACTTAAAACAACGCCCGATGTTCTTCAACATTGCCTGGCGTTGCTCCAACGATTTGCTGCTAAACCAACTACAATCCGATATATCATGGTTGCCCTTACAAACCGGACATTGCAAGTTCACCTTCTCATATGGTACACCTACTCCAACATTGAACCTAGAGTACTTGACTCCAGGGGGTCCAGAGGAAATTGGGTGACGTGACTTATTTCCAACGCGAGCGACCAACTGGCCATACTGACTCGCACTGACTGCAATAGGTCGCTAAACTTAGCTTCCATTCTGCACTCAGATATGCTCTCAACAACTTCTGCCCAATTTTCCTGAAAGTAGTGAGGCAAACGCTCAACTGCTCTAATAAGGTTGGTTGAGCAGTTTAGTTCTGCCCCGTAATCTGGCTGCGTTGACATCACCTGGCAGCCTTTCATCTGACTGGCTATTTCATGCAAACCATCAACATCGCCAGTAACTATATTAGGGCCCATGAAAACGGCTTTACTCACCGGCTGCACAATATCATGTCGGCGGTCAGAATGTTGGTGCAAAATTCTCATTGCCTCTGTAAACCCCTTTGGCAAGAGCGTGCAATGACTAATCGCATCTTTCGCCCTGCCACGACAATAATGCAATATATATGAAAGCTTTGATCACTCGTCAACTTATTTATCTGCTACGTTACCTTCAAAACTTCTGACAAGGGTGAAGTAATTCTTTGGGGAACAATCGAAAATGTCCACCTCAATTTTCAGGAGACTGGCTCCAAGAATCGAAGATCTGAGAGCCCGCTCTGACTCTCCAACAGGACCAAAACTAAAAGGGTTTTCTCCGGAGGCTCGTTGTTGAACGGGGAGCTGATATCGTCCGTTAGCGTTGTGCTAAATCTGGTCCCGACTGCCGGGATGGGTTCGACTTCCACAGACTTATGGCGCCTCTTATGTAGCTCGAGCAGTTTACGCCTCAACTCTAGCTCCTCTGCCTTCAACGTCAGCTCTTCTTCCAACAGATCATCAGAAACTTTATTGGAAACATTCAACAGAGCATGATTAAGCCGAACGGGGAAAAGAGCAGATGAGTTGGACACACTCTCCATCTTCCCCGGTGAGATCTTCACCGTCCTTATAGTTACCACTGAGCCGGATCCATGCTTAGTCCTGGGGGCCTCAAACAAACAGCAATCATGCTCGACAACACTCGGTTCAGGTGGAATCCTATTATTGAAAATACTTTAAAAAGAACTTAAAACATTTGGCATAGAAGAATAGTTCGTAAACTTTAAAGAATTGAGGTCAATAGAAAGGGGAACGTCACCTTAGGTATGAATGTCTAACTGTTGGAATTGGTCCAACAGATTAATACCCAATCTATTGAATCGTTCGCAAACGATTCAAGTTCACAACGGGTGACGCGTAATCTGTTGATCCAAATATGCCTACCCCAATATCCAACGGTAAGGAAGATAATCTATCCTCGAAACGGTTAATGAGAAGGCGCTCGCAGAAACTGGAGTAAATACGGTACTATTTGAATCAATGTACATGAAAATTAAATATCTCACCTCGAATGTGAAAAATCCCCAGGAATTGAATAAATGATATGCCTGTACAACAGAACTGACAACTAGGCACCGCTCAGTAATGGGGGACAATAAAACGGAATTGAGCTCACTCAAACAAATGGTCACTGGTTGGGTCAGAGCAATATGACTGTTTACGCATCGTGAAATGATAAGAATTAAAAGCTATTCAAGAAAAAAATATGGAAGAAGTATGTCCTATTTTGACATTTAAAAATGTACAAGGCTCTGACTGAATGATAGTAAAGGAAACGGTTACAGTAGCCGGTGTAAGAAGGAAAATGGTCAATACTGTTTGTTCTTAAGGAGATTAAGGAAAGATAGGGCCACCCTTCAACAGTGATCAAGCAAACCACAGCAATCTCAAAAATAATGCAACAGACCTTAACAAAATCAACACAGTCTGTTGTCACTATTGAAAACCAATCGACAATGAAAAGTAAGGACTCAGCGCGTGGACCCTTGTGTATTGGTATCGACCCTGGAAAATAGAGTACAGAGAAAGCGCGCCAAGCTGGCGGGGCACGGAATGAGTTGTGATTGTAGCCCCAGGATGGAAATTACAAATGGAATAGCCTGACTAAAACAAAAGTAGGCAAAAAGTCAGTCATCAAAAATGTACAAGTGAATGCGACTATCAAAAATATCATTTATTATAGTCGCTACACAACTGATTCCCATCAGAAAGGGGAAAGGGTTCATGGGACATCGCTGCAGCCTCGAGTGACAGAGAAGCGCTTGATCGTTCGGTTCAGACTGGGTTCAGAGAAGCGGGATCAGCCTCAATAACGTCATAATTGTCAGGACCGGTGGCAATTTCCATATGATCCGATTTCGTCACTCTCATAGAATGCCGGAATTCAATGACAGGAGAGCGTTGCTACCCGACCTCGGTGAAAGGCAAGGTGTCCGGGCCAAATATATTGTGGAATTCGAGTACTATTGAATGGTTCGCTAACGATTCAAGTTCACAACGAGTTACGCGTAATCTGTTGATCCAAAAATGCCTTTCTCACTATCCAACAGCAGAGAAAATAATCTATCTTCGAAACGGTTAATGAGAAGGCGCTCGTGAAAACCGGATTTAATACGTTACTCATCGAATCAACTTACATGAAAACCAAATATCTCACCTCGAATGTGAAAAATCTTCAGAAACTGAATAAATAATGCGCCCGTACAACAAATTTGACAACTAGGCACCGCTCAGGGATGGGGGTGATAACACGGAATTGATTTCACTCCAACACATGGTCATTGGTTGAGTCGGAGCGAAATGATTGATCACGCATTGAGAAATGGCAAGAATTATAAGCTACTCAAGGAAGAATATGGAAGAAGAATATCTTAGTTTGACAGTTAGAAATGTACAGGGCTCCGACTGAATATTATTAAGGGAAACGGTTACGGTAGTTGTTGTGAGAACAAGAATGATTAATACTGTTTATTCTTAGGGAAATTAATGAAATATAGGGCCACTCTTCAACACTAATCGGACAAAGCAAAGCGATCTCAAAATGGTGCAACATATTTTAACAAAATCCACAACGGGTACAGATATTTCATTGTCACCCTTTCCAAACCATTACGTATGTTCTACGACCTGACGAATAATTGATTACCAAATAGCCTTCGAAACTAGATTCATAGGTTTATGATAGTACCGGAAGAAGTAATAAGTTAGCAAAAAGTAAAAAGTGCGCGAAAGCGGGTTCGCCGCAGTGGACGTTATACCAGTCCTTGCCGGTTAACAACTATCTACAAGCTGAATCAGCTGTAACTTAAAGTTCATAGACGAAAGTGTTCGTCAAACCATCATAGTCATGGTTGCGGCAACACATACTGGACCCCACGGACTTTACTGAAACATTCCATGCACATTTTCTAGAGGGGTTTTCAGGAAGATTTCAACAATCGATCGAAGATATCTGAGGCTGTTGCAGTGGAAAATAACAATAACAGGTGACCTTCAAAATACCTCGGGTAATTGGAGATCATGTGATCATTACGGAGCGCTGATCAACGTCACGACTTTCTCATTGAATTTTCTTGAAAGATGTCCTTCAAAATAGGTCTGGTCAGGACATACCAAGTAAACCCTGTGACTATCGACACAACAACACCTTTAGGTTTTTTGTGAGTTTTTCCTATGCCAGTTTGTCTCAAAAATGTCACCGATACATCCATACGCTTCATGGATCAAGTTCTACGCGGCTTACGATTTGTGTTTGCCCATATCGTCGACACATTCGTTGTCAGCTGCAATCTCCAGCAGCACATATCCCAACTACAGTCAGCCTTCTGAAGTTTAAATCTTTATAGCGTAGCTATCAACACAACCAGATGGGTCTTTTTGCGATTCTCCCATCGACTTTCTCCACTATCGCATCAATGACGGCGGCACCAGTCCATTAACTAAGAAAATTATCGCTATTTTGGGTTATCCACTGCCTCAGTTTGCTGAACGCTTCCGTCGGTATTTGGAGAATGCCAGTTGGTATTATCACATTATCCTCAATGTTTCTGACATGCTGTAGCTAATGACCGATTTGCTACAGGATAGCCCCGAAGAGTTTGCCGTCGCCCCAGAAGTCATAACCGCCCTCACACCCGTCAAGTATGCCCTTGTGAAGCTCAAATCCACCGACCATCTGAACGTTGACGAACATGCAATGTTAGTTTTGAAGACCCACACACTTCAGTCTGCTATGGGTGCTGTTTTCCAACAAATCATCGGCCATCAGTTCCAAGCGTTGTCCGTTTTTCTCCCGGAAGTTACAGACTGCCTTAACTAGGTACGATACCCTCGGAAGACAACAGCTTGCCATTTACCTCGCGGCCAAGCACTTCCAAAATGCATTCAAAGAGGACCATTTACCGTCCTTACTGAACACAAGCTCTTAACGCACATTTCCAAAATTTTTCCTCGGACAGGTAGCCCCCGAGAGAAACATGCTACCTAGACTATTTTCCCCAGATCACGACGGACATCCGTTGCATCGACGGTTCACAGCAAACTAGTCACAGGTGCTTTATGTCGCGTACATGTTTATCATTTATACGCATCCCTCATAGATTTGGATGCTATGTCCCCGGCCCAACGGGAAGACGCGGAATTTAGCCGGTCACTTTTTGATGGTCCTTCTGGTTTATTCCTCTGCCAGTTTCTAATCGCAATTTCGAAAATTCACTGTGGAATCTCGACCGGCTTACCCCGATCTTTTGTTTCCTTCAATTGCTAGCAAAACAATTTTAGTCATTTTCATCCTACCTTCCATCTTTGCATATTCTCCACCGTCGAACTAATCAGTGACCGATTCATTTGGCTAAATATGCGCAAGGATCTACGTGAATGTGCTGAAGGTTGCTTACCTGGTCAGCAAAGTAAGGTAAACCACCACATAATCACACCTGGCAATTTCAGTGCACAGTACGCCCGCTTCCAAGATGTACATGTGGACATAGTATGCCCACGTCTCCCCTCGACCGGATTTACCTGTTTGTTGACATGCATTGATTGTTTCACACGCTAGCAACAAATGAAGCCCATACGCAACATCTGAGCCGTGAACATCGCGCGGACGTGTGTGGAAACTTGGGAACCTTCCTTTGGTGTACTTGCTTCCATCGTTACTGACCGCTATTCTCAGTTCACTTCCACGCTGTTTCGTGATCTGCAACACATAGTGGGCTTCAAACACTTCTAAACAACTGCTTACAACTCAGCGGCTAATAGTTTAGTGGAACGTTTTCACCATCAACTTAAAGCCGCCATTCTTGCCACGACACCTGGCTTAAACTGACCGAAAGATTCACTCCATATTTTGTCCTGCGTCCGCAACATGATTATGGAAGACGTCGGCTGCACACCAGCTGAGTTTGATTGTGGCAGCATCCCACCCCTGCCGGGTGAAATGTTCAGAGATTCTAGAGACACTGTTGAGATAAATACAGCTATCTACGCTACTCGTATAAAACTAAACATGCACGAATTAAATAAACGTCGAGGAGGATAATCTCTAAGAAGCCTCAAACACACGAAGATGTTTGCGCATGCTCCCTCGTGTTCATCAGAGTGGACACACGTAGACCCATCCAATCGCCCTACGACGGCCCGGTTAGAGTGCTTGACCACGGAGACAATTGTTTCATAATTAAACGTAACGGTATTCATGATTTGGCCGGAGTCGACCGTTGAAAATCGCTCACGTGGGTCATTCTATCTTGTCTCCTTCTACTCCGGTTATAACTACCCGTTTGTCCCATCCGGACAAGCCCAACTTACAATCTTCACAACCAGCTTTGGAAGTCCTCACACCTGCTAACAGTGTGTATTTCTTTCATCCCCCTTCACCACAAACGTGCTGCGAACGATCGCACAAACTTCCCTTCCGCTTCGAAAATTGCACACGGTAAGGTCTTTCATTTTCTTTTCGAGTGTTTTATGCCCTACACAACGTATTAAGAGGTGCTATGGCGCTTATACAATATTTTGGTTTCATATTTCTCACTTTTTTGCGCCTTCCTTTCTCCTCCACTCTATCTGTACAGTTGGCGTTTAAACCATATGATTTGAAAATAAACTTCTAGAAGGTCACAAGCCCTGCGTTTTCTGCTCGCTTCTTGTCTTCTGTGTACCGAGCTTTGAGGGTTTAAAGGTTGATGGAGCCAGCCGTCCATTTCAGCTTGTTTCTGAAGTTACCTGTTTTTAAAACCACTTCCACCGTGGACCCAAACCGATCTTAGGGAAGCTCGGTGGATTGAGTCCATTACGAATGCATTCACGGTACGTCCCTTTTGCGTCTTTGTATATGAGCTGTAAATATAGTTTAGATCATCTATCTTACATATCATGACGGTATGTAAAGAATACACAGTGCTTTCAAAATGAATAAGAAAGTGAGAAAAACGGAATAATGGAGGTAAGTGACCGGAGTTATTCCCTAATTTTCAATGCGTGTTCACTCTTCATGGCTGATGAAATCCATTTTCGGATTAGCCTGTTATAGTGGCCGAAGCCGAAGGGCGCCTGCGCTCAGTCACTACCATAGTGGTGAGATTTAAAACGTTGAACGTGTTACAAATATGATACAGGAAGTAGTTCAATATACAAGTGTATTTTGATGCACTCTAGAGAGGATCGGGGGGAAAAACACTATTCAAATTTGGACCGGAGAAAAACAGACAAAACGTTCACTACACGATACAACGAGGCTGGAGAAAAAAGGAAGACTACAGACGGCAGGCTTCCTAAAAGGAGGGCGGGCGAGTTGCAAACGACGTTGGTCGCTCGCCGATGCGACCATGAAAAAATGGATAAAACTGATGTAACCAGCACGACCCTAATGTATTCGTTGTCCCTTGGCAGACGGTGTAATGTAAGTTGTTACCTAATAATCCGTGGTGGCTAGCGCATTCGCGATCGCACACATCGCAATCACATGCAGTCATATCGCCACGACCTCTGGCACCGATGGTTTCCATGCGTACTGCGTACATTCATTCTCGGCGACGCAATCATTGCTGAGAACATGCTACTTCAGAGCTCCGTTTCAAAACCAACATCTAAAGTCAATGTTATAACGCAAAATGCTTACCTGGATAACATCCTGGTAACAGCTTTCAAACACCAAGATTTCTCTTACAAGAGTATGGTTGTCTTTACAGCAACTTTTTTGGAATGCGGTCATAGTGCATCCGGCAGGCGTAACCTAGCTAACGAGGCCGGTTTAGCATCAGCATATATTTCCACGTCCTCGTCTACTCGCCGCAGAATCCCAGTAATCACAACCATACTCGACCACTGAATACCCAGAATGCATCTTGGATACCACAAATGTAAACTGCTCAGACAGCCCACGTTCCGCCGATACACTGTCCAAATCTCAATGCCGCACAGCAGTATAGTCGGCACCACAGACACAGAGCTCAGCGGCCATCTTCAAGCTGTGGTTATTCCTGGCACGTCTTCTATGACGTCCGAAAGCAACACCGGCCTCTCTCACAACAGCTCGTGACTCGCGGCTCGCGGACCGATCGGTGGACAAATTGTTACCCAAGTAGCAGAAATCTGTGCAGCTGTCGACAATGTCAATAGTGATGTGAATCACAGAAGCACGTGTAGAAATAATACATCCACCAGGAGCAGGCTGAGAGAATGAAAATATCTCACCTGTGTTGGTGCCCAATCTAACCTTGAACGCTGTAGTCGCGAAAGTCGTAAACGGTCGCTAACAATCGTCCTTATCGTCCGTGGACGGAAGCATACGCCTTGTTGGTGTATGTAACCGGAATGAGGTGCCGAAACGTCGAATATTCAATAGGCGCTCATCCGTGCCGTACTCAACCTCAACACCGTCCACAGACGAGTCCTGGAAAGCAACTGTTAGCATAGCAGTCATAAGCAAACTAAACAGGGTTGAGGTTAGCACACAAATCTGCTTCACTCCAGTGACAATGTCAAAATCCTCTGAAATAGACTCACGCCTTCATGCCCATATGCAACATTCTAATCAATTTGACGAATCTACCCTGCCATCCAAATTTACCATGTACGGTCCATAATACCTCGCGGCTCACGGAATTAAGGGCCTTGGCTAAGTCCACAAAGAGAGCATACAGAAGCTGGCTGCGTTCTCGGCTCTCCTCCTGAAGCTGTCTAGCAAATACATCGGGTCGATCGTACTGCGACTCAACAATAAGCCACACTGCTCCTCGAGAACACTGGCCTCAAAAACGTTCGCATTTAGCCGGTTCAGGAGGACTGTGAGCACGTTGTCTACGCAACTGAGCAGACCACCCCCCAATAACTGTCGCGACACTGCTTGCTACCCTTACTTTTAAACGAGGATACAACGAGGGCATCCTTGAAATCTTGTGGCATTTCTTCCTGCTTTCAGAGG
The DNA here is from genome assembly GCA_014338405.1 of Paragonimus skrjabini miyazakii. Classification (NCBI taxonomy): domain Eukaryota; kingdom Metazoa; phylum Platyhelminthes; class Trematoda; order Plagiorchiida; family Troglotrematidae; genus Paragonimus; species Paragonimus skrjabini miyazakii. The sequence continues at coordinate 33,287 of JTDE01004039.1, forward strand.
GAGTAAGCCAGCTATAGAAAAGCGCGTTCTAACGCCGGTTCGTCAGTCTTCTGGGTTTACCCGACAATGCATCCTCACCCGCAGCACTTCTATTGGGCAGTTGCCTAATCGCTGTCTTTACCTCCGGCAAACCCGCATCGAGTGCAAGTAAAGATTTAGTTGCCTGCAGCGGCCGATCGTTCACAGCTACTCAATCAGTGGTAGCAGGATAGTTTGATGGACCACTAAAGTGTTTGCGCCAGACTTCTATGATGTCTTCTGACTAGGTGTATGAACAGCTGTGGTCTACATCAACCAGTGCTTTGGTTGGTCGGACGGATGAATTACAAATGGCCTTAAGCGAACCGCAGAACTTTTGTGTTGTCGACGATCGGCGTAGCCCTGCACCCTCCTACCTTTACCATTTCACCAGTCGCCCTTGTTTCCGCGAACACATTTGGCCAGTTAACGGCGAACACTCTAGAATGCTGCTATCTTGTTTTCATTGCCTGGGTCTATTGTGATGGTGAGAGATGTTGCATTCTTCCACCGTACCACGTTAAAGAAGCCATGTTGCTGTTGTCAAACAAGTCCGGACGTTCCTGACGTTTGATACCAATCGCCTCGGTGGCTGCGGCCACAGTCTGTTCCTTGAGGTGCTGCCATATATATACCCAGGGGTAGTGGACACAGAGGCGTCTAGCAGACGAGCGGCAACGATACACTGAGAAGCAGCCCTCGTTTCAAAGTTCTCCAGTCGTTTGACATTCAGGTAGTACCCGTTAGACACCCGAAGGCAGACATTATTTCCCGATAATGGCATGCAGTTATGCTTATCTGGCTGGTGGTGTGTGTTTACTAATGTTCTTTCTCTAAAAAACAAAGTGCAGGAACTGCGACAGCTTGTAGACTCAAAGAAGCCCAAGATCGTGGGTGTCGCGGAGGCATAGCCAACGCCGGACATATTCGATCACGAGATGGAACTTCCTGGTTATACTATCTTTGTAAGGATCGGCTAGCCAGCACAGTTGGGGGTCAAGCAGTCTACGTTGGTGCTGAATTACGCGCAGCCCTAAACAGGAACCAAACCCTGCTCCCACTTGAAGAGTCCCTGTGGATAGGTGTTAGGACACCCCACTTATCATAAGTCATTGTCGGCATCATTCAACGTGCCTCATCTGCAACCCCAGAATGGGATGAAAGAATGCATGGTGCCTTTAGACGGGCCACAGCAGTCCCCGGACATTGCGCCATTCAGCTAGGAGATTTCAACTTTCCGCATTCATGTCTCTCCGGCGGGCTAACGTCTGGCACTGCGGCCACTGAGGACTACAATCTCGTGCAGGAGGTAGGACCCAACGAGCGTCTCAGTCAACCCACAAGGTGCAGAGCAGGTCACAGGTCATCCCGATTAGACATGGTGTTAACTACTGAACCCCAATGGTAGATAGAGTCGAAGTTGGTGCGCCATTGAGTGCAAGCGACCATGCTACAATCAGTTTTCGCCTAATATGCGACGTCACAATCCCCAACTTCTTACTATCGGCTAGACGCAATTTCAGACGAGCCAACTATCGATAGATGTGGGAACATTTATCTCAAGGTAACTCGCCGCCACCTGAAAAATGTAGCATTGTAGACGAACATCTAGATCGTATTATGTTGCACCCGAACACCGCGATAACGAGTTCAGTTCCACTTCGCATTCCACGCCCTGCATGCAGGTCGTCCCGGTTTAAACCATCGACCAAGCATCTAATGACAGAGAAGTGGGCCCTGTGGGATGCATTTTTTCCTGAAGGAGATGGCGCCTCATAGCTGGCCTACAAATGCCGTCGTAATCAATGCATAACCTCCGCACGCGCCGATTGCAGGGCAAACCAAGTATCACTTGCAAGGCCCATTGCTGTTTGCCTTGAAATATTCTTCGGGCGCCAGGCTTGCTGACTAGGCCGAAAGCTGCCATATCCACTCTCATGAAAACTTCAGGACTCTCTACCTCTAATTATGAGGCAGCTGAGATATTACGTGCTAAGTATGCATTCGACACAGTTTTCTATTCCTTTCGTTCTTCAGACTCTTCCCCTAACTTTACCCCAGGTAACGTACGCGCTAATTTACTCTTGCTGCGCGTTGATAAGTCTCCGAGGTTTGACGAAACACCCTTACAAATGCTGAAAGAATGCGCAGATTATCTGGCGGAACCGCTTGCTTCATTGTTCCAACACTCATACAGTACTGGTTGTATTCCAGGCACTTGGAAGCACGGCGCCATCTCACCCATCTACAAAGGTGGGGATCGAACGAACGCCGGCAAGTTTAGACCGATTACTCCACTACCAATCATGTCGAAAGTGATGGAGGGTATAAAAGACGACTTCGAAAGAGACTATTTAAATACTGACTCACTGTTATCGCCGGAGCAGCGTAGTTTCAGGACTGGTCACTCATGCACGAACAACTTAGCGGTTGCCGCTGATTACCGAACAAAAGCTGCCGGAGAACGCCTTCTAGTCGATGCTATGTTTCTGGATTTCACCAGCGCGTTCGATAACATTGATCACAGTATACTACCGGAAAAACTGAATGATATGGGCTTATGTGGTGTATTGTTCATTATAGGAACATTTACAACGACAGTTGAAGTTCAATGGTGTGAAAGTCCGACACAACCCTATCCCCCCAAGTTTTATATTCCACCGCTTCTGTCCCTAACCGTTAATTGGACCTTGACTGAGATGTCTGTTTTGTCGCCTCAACCCGACGTTGGTGCGAATAGCCAGTTGCCGCTTATTGCACTTTGCCTGAGTGGTGTGTACATCACCTTCCCTAGAGCTTGACTCGTCCCCATTGTTTTTGAACGTGTCGACTGCTCGGGAGGACTGTTGGGTATGAATGTCCCATTAGGTGATTATAGCTCATCATCAGCCTGTTCGGCGCCAAATTGTAATTCATCTCCCGGAACTGATTCGTTCATCTAAATCGTTGAGGTTGTCTGATTATTCACTTTGATAGGTTATTCAGAAGTGTTGGGACATTGTGATCCAATCTTGGTTTGATTAGTTGGGATCGTTGGTTTATCGCTACGCGTTGCCCAACGCCTTCGTGGAAGATCGTGTAGCACTTCACCTTGCTCTCCAGTCTGTCCAACCCTAGACGAAGTCTGTTAATTCCAAGAAGCAACCTATTCCGGATGACCGACTAAATCCAATGGAGCAAGTCAAAGGTGTTATTGATCCTGGCTCATATCATGATATCTGTCAGTTGTTACATTCAAAAGTGCTCTGGTTAGATCCTCGTCGTTACGGTCCAAGCTGGAAGGGAGCCAACTTAAGGAGGACGTTGAGCTACTGATGGTTTCCTTGCGAGCCGACTCAGAGCTAGAAGGGGCTAGGTAAACGCTATGCTGGCTGATGGGGATGAAGATAGCTGTAATTAAAATGAGGAGGCAGAAAACAATGAGGATAGAAGTGAGCGAAAAGCCCACATTCATAAGTCTTTCGGTGACTTTGGTGTATGCTTGAATCTGATGACATTCTTCGATACAGAACCATTACCGACTGCGTCGTATGCTGCAGTAGACTCCGCACTAGCTCCACCGTCTGCAAGCTTGGCACTACCAAAGTTGGAACTTGTTTTTTCCGATGGCAGCATCATGGCGTATTGGAAACTTGTGCGACAGTTCGGGAGCTACGTTGAATCTATGACGTCGGATGACGGGCACAGACTTCTTTGCTAGGTGTATTATTGTGACGGCCGAGCTAGGGAGTCGATGAATGAGTGCGTCACGTTAAAACCAGTCATTGGCTATCGCAGAGAATAACAGCTGCTAAAAGAACAGTCCTGTTTTTGCCAGATCTATGACAGATTGGCTGTCACCCAACGCCAAGCGCCTGTGCAACAACATTAAAGCTCTAGTGCAGGTGACCGTGAGATTTTGGAGCTGTTCTATTGCGCCCAATCAAATGAACTATACGGCCAATTTTAACGCGGTAGCAACACTAGAGCGCATTGTGAGAGCCCTACACTTGCATCTACATTATAGGTGGACGAAAGCTGCGGATCACGTTTTCGGTATGGCACGAAAACCGTCGTTTTTTGAACTGACCGAGTTTACTTTGCCTTTTGCTAGAATTGGCGCAGCAAATATAGTCAGGTACTCAACAAACGTGAACGGAAATCTTGAGGATAGTGAATTCGTCTGGAAGTAGTCGGCAGCATATGAAAAGAGGCCTCTTTGAGTCATCCATTTTATCGTTGGCCAAGATCGGATAAAGGGCTGTCGTGGCAGTTGTTCCCTGAGCCCTCAGATGCACCCCCTCGGGAAGTGTGAGCTATTCTTGGCGATAAGGGTACCCAGAAGATTGGACAGCTTGCAACGGCTTGGATGCCGCCCTGTTTGTCCCAAATTGTGCCACCGAATCTCGGATTACAGAGTTATGTCGTGACGTGGACGGCCGCGGTGAGCGTCACCATAGGCCACTGTGCCCCCACTCGCACACAGCCCGGGATTGAGGAGATGAAGGAAACCAGAGTTTCTGCAACATGGCTAGTGCTGACGGAGGGCATACCGGATTATGTATAGTACCCGTGAAACTTGCCACGATACATGGTTCATTGTCAACGTATGCATTTTTAGAACCTTTGCCAGACGCCGCTCCAATTGAGGAAGAGCATCTACTCAGTCATGTCGGTGTCTCAAGTGTTTAGTCCACTCTGTCCGCCACAGATGTGAATGGGTTCACCACGACCCGTGGCACAGTAGTCCGCCTGAGAACTGTTTCCTTGGATGGGTGAGAGACGGCCGGCAAATAAAAATTACTCAGTGGCGGATCTATCCATACGTCTTGCGCCGTCAATAAACGAGGAAGCCCAAAGATGGTCGCACCTGAGAGACCTTCCGTTCGATGAGATTCAAGGGACAAAATGACTATCCTTTTCGGTGTGACGTGCCTAAGGCTCACCGGGTCATGAGCCATACATTTCGAAGGTGCGACAGCTGTGCGCAGCTAACTCCGTGCTTCGATGGTTTCCAAGCGCTCTCTCCATGGAAAGCCGCTGGAAATTGCCTTCATGAACTGCATTTGTCATGATGAAAATCGTCTGACAGATGTGACCACCAGGTTGTACAACAGAGTCCGGCGAAATCCGAAACATTCATCTCGCGGAAAAATTTTGCAACCCTATCACTCGTGCGTGTTCCACTTAAGTTTACAGACGGGCACTGTGAAGTTGCTTCCCCACGGCGAGATGAGACGAAGTCTGGGGGCAACAACTACGAACTGGTCTCAACAATAATGTCACGTTTACGCAAAGGATTTCTCCGGGGCAAAATCTTGCTGTTGCAATACAAAGCGACCATTAGCAACCAGAATGACGAAAGTTACGTGGGAGAGATTCATAAATACCGGCTGCAGCTATGCTGATACAGAAGGTGACACCTATTACATCCTTCAGTGGTTAACCTTAAAAACGGGGGAAAAAATCCCACTTGTCTTCCATTGTGCGGTCAAGCTTCAGAACAACGCGCTGAACAATAGACTTTGTCAAAGGCTGGCTAAGGCCGAAGAGCTGGCAGACAAGTTGCTCAGGTTTCTCACGGAGTCCAATGTCGTTGCAATAAACATTGAAAGACATTGAAGTAAAAATATCCAAAAAGGATCGCGGAGCGTTCCGCTTCCTTTGGTGATCGGGTGGTAATCTGGATGTGCACCCCATGCAGTACCAGGTGAGAGCACATCTATTTGGAGCTAAGTCTCTTAATCTGCGTTGAATTGGACCTACGACAAGCGGCCGGTGACTGTAGTCACCTTTTTGGCAACGTGACAAGCAGAACATTAGAGGACAACTTCCACGTCAGTGGCTATCTCCTGGTACTGCAAGATATCGATGTCGCCAAGCGGCTCGTAAAGCAAGTTTGTGGTCCGCTTCTGAAGGGAGGTTTTCGGTTGAGGAAGTGGATATCGAACATTAGAAAAGTGTTTAACGCCACCTCCAACACGCCAAGCCGATCCTCCGCGTGAAGTTTCGGATGAACCTCTACCGCTTGAATCCGCCTCGCGTATTCGACAAGACACGGAAACGGATTACTTTGTGCTGAGTTTCTAACCACCGTATGAACCAGTCACTAGAATACGCCCAATATAATGCCCGTCCAGCTTATGTGACCCCTCAGGGTTTCTCGCTTTATGCTTGCAGCCGGGAAAACGTTTACTGTAAGCACTGTGTCAAGAAGGTTTGGGTTGAGGCTCGTTTGTCAATGCCGGTGACCAATGTAATTGGGAAGATTGGCCCAGCGACTTGTGCGGTCGAAGCGACCTACATGGTCTCCGCTGCATCCAATTGGGTAAACCTGTCAATCCGAAGATCGTGGAAGTGTAGTTCCTTTGTGGCGCACCGAAATTTGGTCACAGCACGGTGGTTTATGCGCGCTTCTGCACAGAAAACGGGGAGCGGTGTTCATCACCGTCGTTTGCCAAGTTCGCGTTAGCTCCACTGAAAGCTATTTCTATTCTCGGAGTAGAATTGGTCCCTAATTTTCTGACGTTCATGTTTACGAACGTTTGACCATTAATTTGGCGTCACCGTTTAAACGTATACATTTCTGCAAGTGGACTAACTACCACACACAATTCGACATCACCCGATCAGTGAGGACATGTGAGGTTGGAGGGCAGTCCACCTGCGGTACACAACCATGGATGTTTATATGTCTGATTATCAGGTAGTGCTTTTCTAACAAAACTGGCTAAAGATTAGCCTAAAACGCTTGTTACCGTGAGTGAATCCATCGGAATGGAGATGATGCGGCCGTCCACGTAGGCGAACGTGAACCCAACGGACAAAATCTCTGTGTTAGCTGCTTGGTTCTTTCAGCTGACCTAAGCTCACGAATACTTGAGCCTGATTATACATAGTCAAGTCATATTGGTTTTTCACGAAGCACCGACAAAATGGTGTTACAACTCACAGAGGCCACCGGGAACTGAGCTAAATTCAGTTTGCTGAGAATGACATCCTACATTTGGTTCGGAGGTACAGTTTTTCAAAGGAACCCTTCCTATAGGTGGAGTTTCAGAAGTCCACCTTGTACTTCAGACCTCACTCCGATTGATAGGGTACTACGGGTGGGTGGACGACTGATGTCGGCTAAGTTGGAGCTTCAGCTGAAATGCCCAGTAACTTGTCCCGGGCGTTAACATGTGATAAACCCGGTTGTCAGCCGCCATCATATGCTTCAGGAACATTGCGGTGAGTCACGTTCTTTCATTAATAAGACAGCGATATTGGATCGTTCAGAGTACATCTACTGCCAAAGGCGTCATCGGAGCTTGCTTCCACTGTCGTCATCTGAACGCCACCACAGACAGACAAACGATGGCTCACATGCCGCCCGTAGGAATGGAATCGGTTTGGCACCCATGTGTAAACGTTGTTCTGAACTGTTCTAGCCAAATCAGTGTGAAGAACAGTAGGGGCAGAGAAAAGAGATGTGGTTATGTTTTGACCTGCTTTCAAACAAGAGCTGTCCGTATAGAGGTCGCACATCCCATGAGTACGGGTTCATCCCTTGTGGTTTTGATGCGTTTCACCGGGAGACGAGGTTGCTCTGCCAATGTTTATTCCGACAGCCGATCCCACTTTACCGCTGTGTACAAGGAACGCAAGCGATGAACGATTAGTTTAGATCATAACTGTTTCAGCAGTAAATTATTACAAGGGGATTTCCAATGGCGTTATAATCCATTCCTTGCCAACCATCGAGGAGATGTGAGGGGATGACTTGTACGGTCAATACAGCGCAGCCTAGGGATGACTTATGTTGAACAAACTCATACGTACACTCTCTGTTCTGACTGGAAAGAATACTGAATGAAAGACCATTATTTCCCGTCACATCGGACGTTCGTACGAGCTGGCATTGCCGCCCAATGACATTTTGTTTATGTGGCATAATCATGTAATTTGTCCTGATCAGGCTATTGTCCTATTGTTTAAACAAGAGTGGAAGCAGGCCAATTACTTGATCGGAAATTTTTGGAGTCGCTGGAGGAAACAGAGTCTCCCTGACGCACAAGTGTCGTGAGCCAAGAACTCGGATGACACAAGGGTTGTTTATTAAGGAAGTCAACACATGGGTTATGCGTTTAAACATGACGACAAACAAAAACCCTCATCTGACTACGGCATTGGGCCCAGCAAGTCACGATTGCCACAGACGCCAATACTCAGCATCTTTATGCACCTGGAACCATTTCATGACATGCTGTACTCCGACTTTTCTTCCTGTATTTTTCCTGCGCCTGCATCAATGTGCAAATTTATGCCCCACTACTGAATAGTAGTGGTGTGAGTAGCATGATGCGATCTATTGTCCTCACTACGCTCTTCCCCCGCAAAAATTGTTCCAGTTGCAGCAAGTCTTTTAGGTTTTCTCCATTCTTTTGACGATCTTCATACCGGCCTCGGGGATGTTGAGTCTCCTGATGTGCATTCTCCCCTGCTCGGGGTGTCATATCCTTTACAAAGCTGGCTTCCGTGAACTCAATGTTGACTTCTCATTTTTATTAGATACACCGGGCCACAGCGGTAAAGTACCATTTACGGCCCTCCCTATTTTTCCGGAACATTTATAGATCCGGGTCCTGTTGCGCCCGGACTCCTCCGGTCCCTATATTTGACCTTCGAACCAAGTTCAAACACAACACTTCGGCCCGATAACCTTGCATTTCACTGCTCCTCGGAAACTTCTGCTTTTGTTAAGTTTTGGTTGACCATCCCCCGTGTTACTGCTAATTCACGCGTACCCATCTTTCGGTCTCCCCATAAACCAATCTCCTGATCGACCGGCAAGCGTGACACGCCCGTACATTGGTTTGAACGGCGACTTATTCGTTGTTCCTTGTGGGATACGGCGTGGGTCGGAAGAATGAATGGTAGCATTTCCTCCAAGCTTCCTCCTTTTGCCACCAACCGTTCCTTGATTGTGTGATTGTTTCTTTCCATCAGTCCACTTGATTGAAGTGGGTATGGCGCTCTGCAGTCTCTTGATTCCCAAGCGCTCCATGCAGTTCTGAAACTCCTCACTTTCGAAGCAGAGACCTCGATCAGCCAAAATGCTTTGCGGTATTCCGTGATTTGTAATGATGTGTTCCATCACCGCCCTGCATGCAGTGCCTGCACGCTGATCGGGTATAGCGGCTGCTTTGATTCATCTTGTAAAATGTTCGGTCGTTACTATGATGTTCTGACTTCCTGAAGTGGTTGTTAGGAAGGGGCCCATCACATCCACCGAACATAATATCCTAATCTCACTGACCGGGATTGTTTGTGCGGGATACCGACGGGTATGGCTGGTGCTCTTCAATAGCTGAAATTGTTGGCATGCCCACACATAAGCGTTGACATCCTCCTTCATTCCAGGCCATCACACCCTTGGCTTCAGCATGTCGTAAGTTTGATGACATCCTGTATGAGCCAACCGATGACATTCCTTCACAATTTTCCCTCTCAACTCCATCGGTATAAGAGGTACGTTTATTTCTTCCCGCAGTTGGCGCATTAAAAGTTCGGTACTATTGAACCGTAAGTCTGACCAATGCACTCTGAGTGTTTCCACTTCTGGAGTCGTTTCGTTTCCTGGCAGTTGGTCTCCAGACAAAAGGCGGTCGGTCACCGACAGGATCGCCGTAACCATCCTCTGTACTGTTTGTAGCTTTAAGGGATCGCTCTCCGGTTTGATACCGCTGACTCCGATCGCATCCTTATGAATTTCACCCATACGTTGCATTCGGGATGGCAAATATGTATGGCAAACTGTGAAGTTGTACTCATATAGTCGTGAGGTTTAACGATCCAGTTTCCCTCGAAGATCCTTCGTCGAGTTAATCCGCTCCAAATTTCCGTGATCGTCTTCTGCATGAGGACGTCGGCCCGGCACGTATAGCTTCCATGTTTCCAATGCCCATACAATCGCCAAACACTCTTTTTCTGTTGCAGAATAGTTTCATTCAGCAGAAGTAGGTACCCTACTTATGTATTCCACTACACCAACTTCTTGCTTCAGAACCACTCCGATTCCCACATCGTCCGCGTTTGTCGCGACAACGAAGCCCTGTCCAGCTACTGGCAATTTCAGGGTCAGCTGTCCATTCTCTATCAATTGTTGGATTTTGATAACTGCATGACTGGCTTTTTCTGTCCAACAATTCTCCTCAGAATTTCTTACAGTGGGCTGGCGGGTTCACTGAAGTTTTGATGAATCGGCTGTAGAACCCAGTAAGACAAAGGGGCTGTCACAACGTCCTCTTCGAAGTTGGCACCGGAATGGCCTCGTTCGCCGGCAGTTTCTTGGGTAATGGTTGAAGTTCACTCTGACCGACCTTGTGACCGAGTAGTACTACCGTTTGTTTTGCCGGCTGAGATTTTGAATTATTGATCCGTAGGTAGACTTGTTCAGTCTTCTGTAGCACAGCTGAAACGCATCCTGCATGTTCCGTCTCATTTGCACAATATCATCTTCATGAACAACATTGTTGTTCAGTCCTTCCAGCGCCTTCAACATCAGTTGTCTGAAAGTGAAAGGGGCGCCTGACAGCCCAAACGGCATACGTTTGGAGCGGTATTGCTTTTCTCTCGCTGTGAATGCTGCCTTATCTCGGCCCGATTGCCTGATGGGAACCTGCCAACATCCAGACCGCAGGTCTAGCACTGCAAATATCTTGGCGATCTGCAGCTTGTCGAAAATTCCTGCCACGGCTGGGACTACTACGACTTTATTCACTGTAATCTCATTAGGTCTTCTGAAATCGATGCAAAATCGAAATGTCCTATTGGGCTTCCTCACCAGCAAGAAGGGAGAACTGAAAGGGCTATAGGCTTTCTCAGTGATTTCCTCTGTCAGAATGTCCTCAACTTGTCGCTAAATTTCCGGCTACAGGTGTACTGGTGTTTTTCTGAGGCTGAATGGACAAAATCGGTCTGGCTTGAGGGAGATTTGGTGTTCAATTCAGTCACAATGACCATATGGATCCTGATCTGTAGTGAACAGATTTCGAAACCTGCGTATCACTTCAGTCGACAGCCGGTTGTTACGGGTTGGTATTGCTCTGGGTGCGTCCGCGTAACCTCACTAATGGAACTACACTATACTTCGTTACTAGCTTATCATGCTTCAACACAATCATAGCCTGAGTGCGGTCAAGAAAATCCACTCACAATATGGTCTGGCATGCGTCAGGGGAAACGACGAAAAGTTGTTTGATTACGTGACCATCGGTTCGGACATCATACTCTGCCACACCCGTAGCTCCAAGTATGAACCCACCAACTGTTCGAACGACCATCGCACACGGCTGGACAATCTTTCCTGGCCTCGACCCGGTCAATGGAATCACGGCCCCTGTGTCAATCGAACAGCACTCCTAGCTACCACTGATTTCCAACCTAGCCTGAACTGCCGTCTTGTCAACCACCCCCACTACCGGATCTCCCTTCCCAGACAAAAGACAATCATTGAAACGTTTATTTGATTACGGCTTTTTCTTGCCAAGCGGGTAACCTCTTCGCCAATGTCCACGTCCTCGGCTTCTATGGCAGACATCGTTACGTTTCTCCTCCCTTCTCACCTTCACAACCTCCACTTCCTGAGTCAACCTTTCCACAGCGATTCGAAGGTCATTCAGTTCACCTGGTTCGCCTACCTTCAACTAGCTGACTGTCAGGGAGTTTTCTGCCAGCAATCGTCAAGCCACATCAGCTAGCTGTTCCAGTGACATCGGGTGCGCGACGACAGCAACCCTGAGCTAAGTCCGGACTGTTGATGACATTCCCCCCAAGAACTAGTCCATCAGCATACGCTGTTCTGAATCCCGGTCCAAATGTGGCAGGGCTCTTGACAACGCTGCCCGCAGTGACACGGCATACGCAAGAGCGTCGCCCTCTGGTCCAAGCGGGGTGCCCTTGAACCGTTGCATTGCTTCCTGGCAGCCGGTGGGGCTGCCGAACCTGGCGACCAGCGCCCCCTTCGCGGCGGCCCACTCCAGCTTCACATGGCCCCTTCGCAGCGCCTCCAGCTTCGCCAGGTCGGTCTTGATTTTGACTTTCTCCACCACGTCCAAGAAGTCCTCAAAAAACTACGGACTTTGCCATCCTCAAGCGACCGCGGCTATGTGATTTTTATCCTCCAATCCTGGCCAAGCATCAACTGTTACGAGCCAAGAACATGGATGGCACAAGGTTTATTTATTAAAGAAGTCAATACATGGGTTATGTGTTTAAAAGTGACAACAAACAAAAACATTCATGTGCGTACGTCACTGGGCCCAGAACGTCACGATTGCTACAAATGCCAATGCTTAGCCCTTTTGTGTACCACGATCCATTTCATGCAATGCTGCGCGGCAGAAGTGGATACGTACAGTATACAATCTTCGACCATGAGACGTCGTATTGATAACCTCGGAACCCCTATTAAAAGTGCGTGGCTTTTGGGTGTGATAGCTTATTGTGACGCTGACGAAGACGGTTTAGTGCGGGTTGTAGTAGTGAAGACGGAGTCCGGTGAAATAAAGCGGGATATCGGATGTCTGTGCCTTCTTGAGGAAGGAGTGACATAGGTAGGCTGAGTGAAATCCCTACCTAGTCTGCAGTGAGGTTACAAGTGGTGAGCCTTGGAGAGCTGCTTATGCCTAAAACTGCTCTCCAAGATCGGACACTAAGGGAGCTCAAATATTGGGAGTTAAGGAGGACGGCCTTCACCACACTTCAGTTTATTGGGTTGGATGTCGCGCTCTAATCCTGTGGTACTTTGGGTTTGAGGTCTGTCACCATAGATGGTAGTCAGGTTGGAAACCAGAGCTGAGAGGAACCGTCAATCTACGGGCATATTTTGGTCGTGTTCGGATGTTGTGGCGCTGGATACTGACTTCTGAAGTTTAATCGTGTGAAAGTCCGACACAACCCTATCCCCCCAAGTTTTATATTCCACCGCTTCTGTCCCTAACCGTTAATTGGACCTTGACTGAGATGTCTGTTTTGTCGCCTCAACCCGACGTTGGTGCGAATAGCCAGTTGCCGCTTATTGCACTTTGCCTGAGTGGTGTGTACATCACCTTCCCTAGAGCTTGACTCGTCCCCATTGTTTTTGAACGTGTCGACTGCTCGGGAGGACTGTTGGGTATGAATGTCCCATTAGGTGATTATAGCTCATCATCAGCCTGTTCGGCGCCAAATTGTAATTCATCTCCCGGAACTGATTCGTTCATCTAAATCGTTGAGGTTGTCTGATTATTCACTTTGATAGGTTATTCAGAAGTGTTGGGACATTGTGATCCAATCTTGGTTTGATTAGTTGGGATCGTTGGTCTACCGCTACGTGTTGTCCGACGTCTTCAGAGAGGTTCATACAACGTTTCCGAGAACAATGGGTTTTCTCTTGTTTCATATGACTGCGGAATGCTTGGGGCCGCTAGAGTCAAGCAGGGATCGTGCACAGGGTTATCTGTAAGGAAGGTGGTAGGCTCGCCGCAGAAGATATGGTGTGTACCAAAATTCTTTAACGTAGCCTCGGCTATTACTCGGTGTTCACCTGAGCGGCTTAGTGAAGAAGAATTGTGTTTAATGGAAGGAGAGCTGAGGTATATGGAGGCACAACTAAAATGCCGCCATATGTAGAAGGATAGGTCTGCGTTTAGTGAGATTGAGTGGTCATCTGGGAAGACTGATTCTACTGTCTTCCCGTCTTTCTCATCATCTAGGTATCACACTTATGGGTTCGGATGAAGATCTTTAGAGAAGTATATGCGCAAATCAGTTACCAGTGGGCCTACCAAAAATCAAACTAGAACCATTTGATGAACCGCCATTTGAATTCCATACGTTCATGTAAAATCTTGAGCTTTACTTGGCCAACGGAATGAACGGCGAAGGACGTAAGTTATACTGCGCGATTTGTTATTGTAAGGGTCGAGCTAGGGCAGCTAACAAAAATTGCGTACTGCTGCCCAAGGAAGTTGGATTCACTCAGTAACCAAAATATTGAGGCAACGATTTTGAATGCTTAATGAAATTATTCAGGCCGTCACCAAGGGCATGGTCAAAGGCCCGAGACTCGCCATGGTAAAAAGTGATGGCCCTCAAAGTTCAGCAACTCGGAAGAAGTAGTGGCAGTTGACGTCTTCTCATCTGAACCATTCATCCCAGTTGAATTGGCCACCGACTTTCTGCGTATCGTGGATAGAATTTCTCGCCCTATTCAACGGGAGTGAACGGAGGTGGCCGACTGTCATAAACGCTGATCGAGAGTCAACAACTTGCTTCGGTTTACACAAAGGCAAATTTCGGTTTCTAGTAACTTGCGTGGACAACCGATCGCCCGTTCAGTCTAGGGCCGCATTAGCGGAAATAAGACCGTGCGCGTCCGCGAGGATTCTCAACGAATACCTTGTTCGTCAACCGTGGTCGGAATGGTTAATAAGCCAAATCAATGTGTGGTGTATGGTGATGATCATGATTTGCCGACGTGCCGGCGATTTGAAAGCATGTCGTTAGAGGAACAACGTGCAGTTCTACGAAGGTGTACACGATCCTTTGTCTATCATCATTGCCAAGTATTACAGAGCGTACAGTGTGCACAACCTGTATGTGGAAGGCAACATCTTACACTGACGCACGCAGATCCGACGCTTTTGGGGCTTAAACCGGACGTGGAAGAGTCGGACTGTGGAGCCTCCTCTTCGCATGATAGAGAAACTCGTCTTGGCTTTGTGTCCGTCGGATTAATCTGGGTAGTCGGGACGGTTGAAACGAGCGCCTTTTCAGATAACGGGTTTGTTACCACAATCAAGAATCAGTCTCAAACTGAGCGATTAAGGCTGCCAGCATGCAAGCGAACGTTCACTATTTGTGCAATGAATAAGACGGATATTACTAAATGTCAAAAGCTAAGTTTGGAAGTTGAGTCCTTGGACGATGGAAATAGAATCAGGGTCGATGAGGCCTTAACAAGCGAAGGCCGTATCCGATA